>KZ269998.1:23526-108872 GCA_002249935.1 Onchocerca flexuosa | reverse complement strand
ATTTGAAGTTCACTTTTTTTTTTTTCGTAAATTAAGATTCATATTCATATTTATTTTACGGAGCGAATCCATCTAAATATTTCTTATAAATATTGAAAGATAAATTCTTCGATGTAGAGAAAAGTAAGAAGTCGGAACTGAAATTTCTTTTTAATTTCTTTAGTCACCTACATCTTATGCATGTTAATTTTATTTCAAATATTTGGTTCCGAAGTTTTTAACACATGAAACAGATGATAAGATCATTCTTCTGGGAACAGTATTCAAATTAATGCATTTAGATTGAGTAATTACATAGAGTTAAAATAATTCAACCTTTTTGCTGTATCGAAGAAATCAGGGGAATAAATTTATTTCGTTGAATTTCAGACAGTATTTTTGTTTACGCTTCCAACGTATAGCATGTCATATGGTTTGATTATGATTTTAGTTGCTGATGTCAACAAGGATACGAGTGATCTCTATAGTTGGGAGGTGCTTTTTTTTTTTTTATCTATTTCTTAGAAAATTTGAATGCACTCGAAAATATTCAATTACTTACATCTTTTGAAAAATAAGATGAAAATTTTCATATAACTTGACATTTCTCTTTTTTATGTACAGCAACATTATATATTGTTGAAGATTGCTCTCAAAGATTAATTTTTAAATAATTTAACCATAAGGTTTAATAAGTGAACATATTTTTGGATATAGCGGAGATGAACTTATAGAATATTAAGTTCTTCATTAATATAAGTAGTGCTTTCTTTCAAAAAGAAAACAAAATTTTGTATTCTTGTTTTATTCTCAAAATGACGAGACTATTGCTTCACTGCAATATTCTTCTCATTGAGAGAATTTCGAGAATCACTTATTTCAAAGAAATTTTCATTAAAACGGATTAATGTTCATCATTGTTAAAATTGACAAAAATAGAAATGATTGAAATCTGTTGACATGTTTTTTGTTTTCTTCATACAGATTTTAGATTCCCTATAATGTCATTCCTATTCTTTCAACATTCATAATGATTTCTTTAGGAATGGGGCAGATGTTGGTACTGTTCAGCTAAATTATGCTTCCAGAAAAAATTATTGGAATTTCAAAATTGACAGATTAAAAAAAGTGTTAATTTTTGTTTTTTAGAAACTGGGTCGCATTTATGTCTTAATGGCTTGTTCGGGATTTTTATTTTGGATTATTTTAATGATAATAAATTTTAAACCTGCGGCAATATACGTGCATGATTTGTTGTCGGTAATGAGAAGAACGACATCAAGTTTATCACTGGTTTGGATCTAACTTTCATTTTTTAGAAATCTGGATGTATTTTGCGTCGTGAAGTTATGTCATTGTAGGATTTTTTAAAAAATAACAAAATATTTATACTTTCTTCAATATGTGCAAAAGCAAAACGAGACGCTGCGTGATAGTGTAGAAGTGCAATGGCTTGATTGCATCGAATTTTAGAAGAAAAACCCAAAAATTCTAGTATAATTGCAATATTACTCTATTATTAGAAATAATATAGTTTCTGGGATAAATTTTGCCAAATTCTAGAAATGGTTTATTCTCCAGTAAAATGAACTTTGAAACCAAGTTCAGGCTTTTCAAGGAAAAATTAAAAAAACAGGAACTTTGTCAGATTAAATCGTCAGATTAAAAATTACCGTGGAAGAGAAATTATTCTCCAAGATATGGTAACGTAGGATTTTGAGAAATAGTTCTACTCTTTAGAGCAGAAACTCATCTTTAATCGAAAAAGAGATGAATAATGAAAATGGAATTTCGAAAAAGACGCATTTGTTTTAATTTTTCAATATTTTAGTATGAAAGCAGCTTGGAAGATATTGATGTAAAGAAAGAACGAGAATGCATATCGCATAAAAGAAATTCTGAATTATCACTCGCCGTCCGTAATTTGAATAAGTACTATGGGAATTTGCATGCTGTTCGTGATCTTACGTTTGGTATCGAACCTGGTGAATGCTTTGGTCTATTAGGTTGGTTTCGTTAAACTTTACTCAATTTTCTTTGTTATGAAGCATATTAGAAGCGGCTTAAAAATTTACTGATGATCAGATAGGTTATCAATGAAATAGAGAGTCTTTAACTTAAACACATTAATTAGTAGTGAGTTTCTTCAGAAACTTGTTAAATTGTATGTATTGTGACCCATTAACTGGTCATTTCTTGCCAGATGGGAATAATAATGGAAGAGAAAAAGAAAAGACAAAGTTAAAAAAACTTTTCATTTTCGAGCGTCTTTTTTTAAATAATTTTGAGATTTGTGAATATGAAATTCAATTTTCGAGGTGATTTGAAATTCATTTTAGAAATTTTCAGGAGTAAATGGTGCGGGTAAAACAACAACATTTGATATGCTAACTGGTGTATCCATACCGGATGGAGGTGAAGCCTTCATCAATGGCCGTTCGATTTTAAAGAAGCAGGTCTAATTTTGCTGTTTTAAATGATAAAATTTATTAAATTAGAGTTTTCCTTTGAAATTTGCGTTGCAATGTAGTAATCTTATCAAAGTAAAACTGCATTATGTACTGTTTTCATTACCATTGTCATAATGTTTGATTTTTGTTTGCTGATACCGTCATGTGAGAAATAGATTTTTTCAGATTATTGGATTCTGTCCACAGTTTGATGCACTTCATCCTAAACTTACAGCTAGACAAACGCTACAGCTTTTGGCTTCGCTTTATGGCTTCGCTAATCCTATGAAACGTGTGGAAACCCTTCTTGAAGCAGTATCCTTAACAGCGCATGCCGATATTTGCGTCGAGTTTCTTAGGTTATATCTAACACTTATCTAAAAAATAGGAATAAAAGTTTTTATGTTTCCGAGATTTAATAGTGGTCGGTTTCGTACATTATGAATTTTTGTGGCGATATTTTAGAGAATTAATGTTTCAACTTATTTGATGAGCTTGGAACATTAATTCTCTAAAATATATATTTGATTATTGTTTTCACGAAGTTCTTTTGGAAGTTGGCATCTTATTTTGAATACCATTCGGGATCAGTTTTGAAATTTCTTAACACTAACCAGTTTTAATATATTATTTTTACCGTCAACATTTGCTGATGATTAAAAAATATCAAAAATATTTCATGAATACTTTATGTATTATTAAATTGTTTCTTATTTTACACCTTTTTCCGTTATGTGCCGAAGTAAACCACTTGACCTTAATCACTGACCGCACTATTTGCTAGAATTGGGTTAGAGACATTTCAGTCTAGCGCTAACATAAATTATAGATGTTACCATATGCAAAATAATGGGATTATGAGGACTCTCTTGAGATTATTTATTCATAAAGGTGGATTGTTTATGGTCTTTGTTGGTCTATTATTTATTATATTTGATATTTCAGTGGTGGACAACGACGGCGCTTGAGTTTAGCAGTAGCGTTAATATCACAAACTGATTTAATACTGCTCGACGAACCGACTGCTGGAATTGATCCAAAAGCAAGGCGCCAAATTTGGTGTTTACTCAATGCAGTGCGCGAAAAACGACGATCAATGCTTCTTACTTCACATAGCATGACTGAGTGCGAAGCACTCTGTAATCGTATTGGGATCATGGATCAAGGCTCTTTGATTGCCATTGGAACGCCACAGCATATTAAGACAAGGTTAAGCTTCTTCTTTTTACAAATATGTACAATTATACGAAAAGCACATAGGAATGATATCAACTGAAGGATTTTGTAAGCTGTGGGTATTACGGACGCCTTTTCATGCCTTTGAAGCTGTTTGGTCATTTTTTATTCTCTTTCCTTTCATGTATGGTAACAAACAAAAAGAAAGGGAATTTCACTATGATTTTTGTTTTTCCAGATTTGGTGAAAAATACACATTGATTATAACTATTTCTGATCAATATAGACGAGAAGATTTAACCTGTTTGGTCAAAAAAATGTTTCCTGATTCCATTGAGAAAGGTGCTTATCGCACATGCTTGTTATGGGATATTATAAAGAGGGAAAATGATAGGTGAGTTAGTTTTATTGTATCTAATTGTTCACCTTTCTCAGATTTCAACAGTTCATTTTGGTATCAAATGACAAAAATGTTAAAATACACTGAAATTACACTTATAAAAAATAAACAAGTTGCAAATTTTCTCGAAAAAGATGAACTGATCAATGGATAATAATTTTAAAATCTTGACCTAACAAAAATTACAAAAAAATTCACTCAGTAGTTTTCACATAATTATCGTCGTTTAGGTGGTCGCAGATGTATAGAAAATTATGCCAACTTTCTGCGCAATTTCCGTGGATTACTGATTATTCACTGACGCAGACAACACTAGAAGAAGCCTTTTTGCAGCTTTCACAACGCGAGAAGTGATGCGTCGCAAATAAAATATTTATGCTGACATAATCGTTTGTATCGTTGTAATGTAAATAGATTTACACTTTCTCTATTTAGTCTCTTGAAATTTTCATAAAGCTTGTTCCGAAGTGATGAATGTCACATCCTTAATGATTTTCTTTGAAATTAATATTCCCTTATTCTTCATTATATGCTGTATAATTTTTATGTTTTCTGTTGGAGCAAAATTTTTATAAATGTATATGCGAGATCATAATTATAATTTGTGCCAATATTTCTCGAAAACCCATGTTCAGGAAATGTTATTGTTGTCTATAATTTCATTCCAGTTCATTATATTTCTTTTACATAATCAGAACATATATTTTTATGTTTTTTGCAAGGAATATTTGTAATGAAAATTTTTGAAGACACAGAAAGTCAAAAAAAAAAAGTAACCAAGATGGGCGAGGGAAAGATTTTCATGCGAGGTTTGAAATGCATTTCCAATTTCCTTTTTCCCGATATTTACGAATAATTCCATAGATCTGAACATATCATTTCTTGTTTCAATTTTTATCAATGTGAACTGTTAAAAATCTTCGAACTTAATATTAAAAAGTTACGAATTACAAATATTTGCTTGAAGGCGAAACTTTTAAGAGAAGTTTTTTCTTACTGCAATATAAACTTAATCTTTAGAGATTTTTGGAGATGAGATTTAAGATTTCGTAATTAAGTATTCAGAAATTGGGTCTGATAGCTTTCATGTAGTCTAGGATCTCTCTACTAATCTAATATCTAAGAAAAGTGAATATGCTCTCATCTGAATTCCCCATATCATTCTTCAATTCCATCGTGTTGGCCTTTCTATTTTATTATTTCTTCCGAAATTATTTCATGTACGATGTTTAATATCGTCGAATTGTTAATAAGTGCTAAGAAACATAAGGACCATAGTAATCAGTTGTTAATTAGTTGCAAAAGATTTGTGTAAGATTCGGTTAATACTAAGAGAATGATTAGATAATGATAGTATCAAGAAGAAACTATAGCGAATGCAATACATTCGATGAAAATTTATTCCGGACGGGAATTCACAGAATAGACGATTGAAGTCTTCACTAAATTGGGTCCATTAAGTACGTATTTGATTTTACTAGTTATGTTTCAGAGGGACTATTTTCCTTCATTCTCTTCTATTTCATTTCGACGAATGTTTCCCGACAAATGAACTCATTCCTTTTATTTGGATATAAATGGCTCAATTTACTAAGATGTATGTCAATATTGCTGCTCTTCTGGCTCCTTTTTTATGATATGCATATGATACACAACAATTACATCGTTAAATTAACTACTACTGACAATTCTTAAACTTCCTCTCTTATCACATTGCGACTTCCTGTCTGTTGCCTGCAACGGGAACTTGAATTTTGCAAAGAGAAGTCTAACACAACCAGCTCTAGCCATCGTTATCCAACGCGACAGTCCATGGGTTCAGCGTATGATTTGATTTTCTCTAGCTTTTAGGTTTGAATCATTGGCGTTTTTAATTTCAATAAGGAAGGAATGAAAATGAGGGGATAGTGATGATTTCCAGTTTTTCGTGCCTAGTTCGTTTAATTCCATGCAGCTCCATCCAGTTCTTCTGTAAACTTCGATTTAGAAAGTTGGGTAAATTGGCTATATCTCCGATCTAGACTTTGACACAGCTTGACTCCATGTGAATTGTTGGAATAATCCAGTACCTTGATTAGTTGGAGCTGTACGTACGATTCACCGGATTCGTCATTGTGCGTTTGGAAATGGAAACTTTATGAATTTTATGAGCTAATTTTGTATGGTATGCTGTCTGCGATGTTGATTTGTTACGTTCATCATTTGTTGCAACGAAGAACTAAAGTGTAGTAATTTCCGGTTCTGATTTATGCAAACATTAGACAAGGAAATGGTTCGGCAAAAGCGAAGGAATAAGGACCGAGAAGAAGAAGATCGACTAGCAAAAAAATTGTTCGGCAGTAGTGCTGGTTTTCCCGATGGTTTTGATGATAGTAGTGATGACGATGATGAGAAAGAAGGAACATTTAAAGCTGAAGTATGCCTTTGTGTTTATTGAATTACATGACCTAGAATAAAAATGTTTCCAATTTAGACGACAAATTTAATTAATTAGTTGTTCATCTTGTTTCGGAGACAACAAGGTTTAAAAGACATTTAGTTTAAAAATTTGTTTTATGAAATCTCTCAAAGATTTATAAATTCGTTTAGTTATTAACATTAATATAATGGTTTGTTTATATGATTCTGAATTTGTTTGGCAATCATTAAATTTAGGAGTGACAAAAACCACGAGACATGTGAGAACTTATTTTAGGAAGAAGTGAGTAAGAAACCCGTTTGGCAGGATGAAGATGATGAAATTCAAGAGGCAGTTGTGGATGTTCCGTTGCATCATAGAAAAATGCACATTAGGAAAGCTACTGATGCTATAAATCAAAAAATAACCCCAAAAGTACTTAATTCATCACTTTAAGAAGCCCTTGTTTAACAGGAAATATAAACAGGCCAACCATATAATGCCAGATCATGCTGGCTATAATTAACATAAAAGAATAACCTTGTAATCGGGATTTTCATGGTCCTAAATATCTGTAATTCAAGTTTTTTGATTAATTGAGTAATGGAGACCTACGTTATTCCATCAACTTGTAAACAAATTGTTTGTTCTTTCAAGGGAAGCGAAATTGTAAATTTTCTAGGAATATGAGGGACGTTTACGAGAGGTATTTTGCCATAGTTCTGGTGCTGCTCCAGCTTGGTCTCAGTCTTCTTGTAGGGTTTTTTTTTTTTGTCCATTTTGAAATCCTATTTTCTTGAAATACATCTTATTTTTGATTAATTCTATTGTGTTATCCACTTCCTTTGGTTTAGAAAATATTTCAGTTTGTGAAAGTAAGAAGACTCAACATGCTCACTCTGATGACGACGATCTAGAGGATGCGCTGCATGAGATGACTGCTTTTACAGGAAAATGTGTTTCCAGCAGCAAATCATTAACAAAAGGTGTAATTAACGTGAAACGATTAGATAATATTACACGTGGGCATCGATTTGGCAAGGTCATTTGACATTTTGTATTTTTTTCTTTTGTGTTTATGACTTGATAATTTATAAAATTTTGCTTTATGGAAGTTTTCAATAATCTAATTATTTCGTTCTGACAACAAAATATGCGTTCTAGAAACCGATGAGAGCATTGCAATTTCATCCCAATCGTAAGGTGCTTATGTGTGCTGGTGAAAATGGTCTTCTTAGTCTTTTTGAGGTATTTTTTTTATTTTTATTCTGGTCATTTTATTTTTTATTGTTGTATTAGCGTAATTTTAACAAAATTTTCTGGAAAAAGATTTTGAATCCATTCAATTCAGATAGGTATGCCAGAAACAGAAGAAACTTTTCTGCAAAACGTTCAATTCAAAGCATTTCCAATTACCAATGCTTTTTTTACCGCAGATGGTTCCAAAATAATCGTTGGCTCGAAAAAGAAGGTTCAAGATTAAAATATTTTTGAATTACGATTTGCGCATTATATTATTGCGAATAGTTCGTGTCATCTATATATTGATCCAGTGAATATGGACTATATTATATACGGATTTTAATTAAATATTTGGAATATTGAACACAGATTACCTTATTAGTATTATATTACAAACATTATTATTGTATTACCATTATTTTTTGTTAAGAAATTGTGATTTTCTTAATAAAGAGGTAATAATAATACAGCAATATTGCATCTAATATAAAACTAATAATATAAACTGATGCAGAAAGATAAGATACAAAAAGTGACGTAACCTACGTTCTCAATATATTTTACAGGAATCTCTCTTTTGCTACGATCTTTTGAATGGCAAAGTGATGCAAATGAGAGCTCCATACGGTACCTATTTTATTTTCTACTTTTTCACTTACAAGATAAAGAGACAAATTAAATGCAATGTGCAAAAAATTTTACAGAAATGACGAAAATGAATATGGGACATTTTTCGCTTTCATCTGACGGCAAATACATAGCTGTTTTGGCGTATAACGAAGTACACATTTTAACTGCTACGGTTTGTTACTGGAATCTTTGCACTTTGTTTAATTATGGATAATTTGATCTTTTCCTTGCTTTCATTCATTGTATTCAGTACTCTCCGGTGTAAGTCTTGTGGTGAGTTTTTTTTTAGTAGAGTAAGAATCGAACTGAGTGTTCAAGTCAGCTTGATAAGAATTGAAGTCAGGAAGTTAGGCGGCAGCTATCAAGAAAAGTCCGATTAGTTATAATTGAAGTTAAAAAACAAAAGACTAAAATAAAGAAAAGAATCTCTTAATAATAGTAAAATTTTTCTATCACTTGTGTACTTACTAAGTTATCTGTTATTTTTCCTTATCTTTTTTTTCATTTCTGCTTTTTCTAATTTGAGAACTGCTTGTGTATTCCATTCTAACAAACATTTTTAGATTAAGATTAGATTTCAGTCGTCGGAATATGTTGGCGCCCTGACGGCTTCAACAAAAATTGCATGCGTAAAATTCTTTCCAAATGATTCATCAACCGTTTTTGCTCTTGGAGGTAAGTCGATACATATGATTTCATGAATTCGTACGTGCACTTTTACATCAAAAAAATATGAAAGCGTTGTTAAATACCACTCAAACAAGTAGTTTTCAGAAAATGGACAGGTATTTATGTGGAACATAAGAAAGCCAAAAGAACAACAAACATTTTACGATGAAGGTTCAGTTAGGGGAACGGTGATACGAATAAGTGAAAATGGTCAGTACATCGCTTGTGGGTAAGTTATTGAGATTGTTGAATGACAGCAAGGATAAGAGTATTTTTTGTTAGAAAGGACTGATCGCATTGTTCCTGGAAGCTCGCATTCTCAAATGAGAGATGGGACATCGATCTAGCAAATCATTTGCAAAGCTTAGGAATAAAAATAGTCAGTTATTGAATTATCTTCATAGCTCGTAATATTTGGCAGGAACTAGATTTAATTCTTGATGTTGCTAAAAATGAATAAATAAGTAGTTATTGTGTTTTACACAATGCTTTTTTATCGATTGTCAGTTCTGTCAATTATTGGTTCATCTTTTTAGAGAACAATTATTATTTCTTTCCAAAGAGTTTAAAAAGAACTTTTTAGATCTAATACAGGTATAGTAAATCTATACGACTCCGCTGATGTCCTCAAAAATTCGTTCCCCAAACCCATTAAAGTGTTCGACAATCTTACAACAAGCATTGACTGCATGACGTTCAATACTGATTCTCAAATCCTTTCAGTATCTTCAAGTATAAAAGTAAGAGACTCATTCAGATCAGTATTTCTGAGCATAAAAAACAGCGTGGGAATCCTCATTTCTCCTATAACTTATAATGTTCAAATGTTTACAAACGTTAATCGCAAATATGTTCCAGAACAATTCGATCCGGTTGATGCATATTGGGAGCCGTACTGTTTATACAAATTTTCCATCGAGAGATATGAGCCTTGGAAAAGTAACTGTGACCGACTTTTCACCGAAAAGTGCATATATGGGTGTTGGTGATGATCGGGGCTTTCTCTCGCTGTTTCGACTTTCACACTTTACTACTTATTGAAAATGTGTGTTGGTAAAGAGATAAAGATTTTAACAGAAAAATATCGTGGCCGAAAAATTAGAAAAAAGAGTAAGACCACGATATGGTCGAAGAGGTTGAAAAAGTAGAGATATTTTGCAGCATATAGTCCATTACAATGCAATATGATATTTGGTGCAGACATTTGTATCAAAACAGAGCGTGACAAAGTTGGGGTAATAGTTATGAAAATTGGTCATTGCAAAGATTACGGAGACCTTTATTTTGGAGACGATTATTTAAGTCTTATTCATTTGGGAAGACAGCTCATGTTAATGACATATCATTGATGTTATTCAAACTAAAATTTATGAGGGATGCGAACTAACAAATACTAAATGAGTTGGTTTGGTTCAAAATCAATTTGCATACTATCCAATTCCTTGGAGTTCTCATCGTTCTTTATTATTTAGGAAACATATGGATTCAGATAAGTCAAAAGACTAACTAAAGAAATAAGATTCCTTTTCTTTTTTGTTACATTAAATGATTAGAATGGAAAATTGCGCATTTGGGACATACAGATATCGGAATATTTGGTAATAAAGTGGATATATGTGAAGAACTTCTATATCAACCATGTTCGTGTTTTTATAAAATCACTTCACAATACAAGTCGAATTTTTCTTCACAATACAAAGAAATGAACTCTATACAAATAATTCAAAAGATTCGATTTATTCTTCGACTTTTCAATCGACGATTGCAATATCTTGAAGATATCTCTTGCGAGTACAAGATAGGACATTTTTTTTACAGTGATTAATGTCAGTTTTTTGAAGGGACTAAAATATATGATGCAAGTTACTGCTTTCACCTGCTTCATCTTGTATTTATTTATAGTTAGAACAATCCTTTTTCATGAAAAAAGAAGAATCAACATATAGAATAGAAATTTGCGGGTAATGTCTATTTTGGCGTAAATTAATGCAGCGGAAGTAAATACTTTAAGAGTAATATGTAAATAATTGACCATTCAACAAACATTGAGCAAAGTGTAATGTCGGTTTTACTCTAAGACACATACAATTAAGAGAGAAACAACCAAACTGTGATGAGTAAGAGTAAAACAGTACGTCTTTTAATCGATAAACTGAGGGGTCAAGCTGTGGGGAACCGTCAGCAAGTTTTGATCCGCAGATTTCCGGATGGGGGAACCCAACTAACTTAGCTCTTGTTACATAATATGTAAAGCGAATTTGATGAACTGAAATATCTAAATAACTGAAGGAAAAGAAATCAACCGAGATTCTGTCAGTAATGACGTATGTAAGCGGGTAATTAAAGAGTTGAATAGGTGAGAAATTGTGAAGTTAAAGAAAAACAAGAGAATAACGACTACTGAAACAGGGAATACTTCAAGTTAGCAACCGATGTAATGTCGTCATTTGGGATTCGGTCAAGCCTGCGCCACCAATCACAGCTTCAAAAAGACTTTTATCTGCCTGCAAAAAAAGATTTTGAATAACAAGGTTAGGGTTCTGTCTCTTGTTCTATAGTTCAACTTGACTGATTTCAATTATATAAAAATTAATAGAAATCTTATCAATAAAAACTTGGACTCCCAAGATTTCATCACTGTCACCCATTCAAAGTCAGCTACTGGAGATCAAATATCACAAAAAAATAAATTATTCAGTAATAAAGAAATAACTTGACAGCGGGTTAAAGCTTCACAGTAATTTACATCATTAATAAGGAAATTCTTGTTACGAAAAGAGAATGGAGAAAGAAGTAATGGTGTTGAAATAAATCAAATTCTTTAAAAAACAAATTCAAAAATGTACCTGCATGAATTTCAATATGTTGATCAAGCGATGTTTAACATTATTTTTATCAATGCTATCATCAAACGCTCCTTTCTCAAAGGCTTGCACAATAACGGTTAATATTCGAGGAAGATTGGAATTGTTTTCACCCAAAACCAAAGGATTATTACTGAAATATCAAATAAGCTTGGGATAATTTCGAAATTTTCTCAATGTTAATTTTGATGCTATTCATTTCCGAAACATATTGTGCAATGTATTATGCTTATCAACAGAACGAAAATGCTACTATGGTTGGGTTGGATATAGAGAAGAAAGTTACGAAAATTTCAGAAGGTTTAAAAGTACTAACTTCTTAAAGTCGGACTAAAATTAAAGACCAAAAAAAAAATTAAAATCATACCTTTCAATAAGATCAGCAAAATACCCGTAAACATGCGGTGCTTCGTCTGGATCATCCCAAATCGGAAGCCAACTCAAGAATGTCGGTATAACCTATTGAAAAATAATAGCATGTAATTAAATGAATAAAAAATAAGTGAATACTATGAACAAAACGTAGAACAGGAAACGTTTTGTCTTAATGCACTTACTTCAATTTATTTATTTTTTTTAATGCATTTATTATATACTCATTATTTTTCAAAAAACAAAATTAATGGAGGCACATCACGAATCAAGTGTTTAACTATTTTGCGTATCTATAGATATATGATAAATAAACAAGTAAATAAATATGAGTATAAATAAACCAATAAAATAAATTATATGTTTCGCTTGACAATCCCATCTTAAACATTCTTCTGGAGTGCTGGATTAATAATTTCATAAGAATCGATAGTACTGAATCAAAATTATTTAATTTCAGCATCCAAATTAATCTCATTCTCGTATAAGAATAAAGAGGGCAACGATCAATATAGAAAAACATATAAACTATAGTAAATCAAAGATACCGCATTCACATCGACCATCGAAGAATTATATTTAAGGATTTTGGCAACAGCACTAATCGCATTTTCAGTTGCTACATTTCCTTCTTCGGTAGATCTGGCATCTGTTCTCGAAATCATGTTTGCTAGATGCGGCAAAGCGCCTACAAAATCTAATATTTTGGAAAAATGTAGTATTCAGTTTTAAGAATTCCCTGCTCTAAGAGGAATTTATCAAGATTGAGTGTCTCTAACTAAATTTTCCATTTATTTATGCATAACCATAAAAATCGAAATCGTGTTTTCTAATCAACAGTTTCGATGTCTAGTCATCTTCAATTACTTAAAATATTATATGTTTCAAATAACTGAAGTTAAATAATTAGTCTGACAAATAATTAATTGACAGTCTCAAATCTCTACTGACATTATAATCATCATCTTTTCTCTCTTTTTTCATCTACTTCTTTTGTTCTGATCAACTTTTTTAAGTTTAGATTTACATTTCATTTCCCATCCTTTATATTTAGCATTGCTCTTCTTCAGTTTCTACAATACTCTCATAAAGAATCCTTACCTGCGCAAGCCTGCGCATAACTACTGCTGCCATACTGTCCCATAACCCCAAATCCATATGCAGCACTTTGACGAACTTCCGGATATTCGTCGGAGAGAGCAGCAAGCATAGAACCATAGAAAGATGAATGATATTTAACACTTGCTTCACCACCATACTCAATCAAATCATCGAATATGCAAATTGCCCACTGCCTTTCACTATAGTATCTTCGTGAATCCAACAACGGGATAAAATGGTTTACCAGTTTTTCAAAATATGGAACGAAGTTTTGGCCATATGCTTTGAAAAGACAATGCATAATATCTGAAATACGTGCCAATACACCTGATTCCTCCTCTAATTCTTCATTTAGCGCTTCTACTGCATCCTCTTCATCGTCATCTTCGTCTTTATGTTTTCCACGTTCTATAGCTCGTTCACCATATTCGACCATTTGTTGATTGACAATGCTCAGGATTAATTCCAACTGCTCCTGCGTAATCAGTGATGGACCCAGTTCCTCAATACATTGTGCTACTCCATGAAGTTGATCAGCAAGCACTTCTTTATCATGTTCTCCATCAATAGCTTCTTTGTATGCTGATATAACGGCATTCCAAAGCTGTGTTCTAAATTGATCACCTCTACTGCGAGCACATTCCAGTAAACACGGGAAAATATCGGCGGCTGCAGAACGGACGGCTGCAATATTCCGTTTAAGCAATAAAAATTTATAGAATGAAATATTCCTTTAAAATCTCTACAACTGCGATTTCAGCCTGCAAAATGTGATATCGTAAAATCCTTTAAAAAAAAAAAAAAAAAAAAAAGAAACTCGCTGTTTTATTTCGCCACTATAATTTTTAAAGTAATTGCTTAGAAAAAAGGAAATGTGCAGTATTAACTAACCGTCATGAAACATGAACTTAAGATGAGGAAGCATTAACTGGGTAACCGATTCGATGTAAGGGCTGAATGCTGATTTCAATTCACGTGCATAGCACACAAGCATTTCGCAGGCAGTGGCTTTATCTTCCAATCCAGCTGTTTTTATGCCTGAATTTTTTCTTTAAAAATTTCGCATTTTTAAAGTAAAAGTTCAACAAGCAATAAAAAATTAAGAGAATCTAATTCTTCACATAAAAGAAAAGTATAACGCTTATTTCGATAACGGAGAAATAAAATAATAACTTACCGAACATTTTCTGATCACCCAGAGGAACAAAATTCCAATCTGGATCCTCTTCCTGACTGGCAATATCTTCGTCATTCATCAAAGTAACATCAGGCTTGATTGATGCAGCTCGTAATACTGGAGGCATCACAAGGGGCAAATAAGCAGCAAATTCTTCACCAAGAATTTTACATATCCGCGCCCAAGCGCTAATCATGTAAGATATCTATAAAATTTTAAATAACCATCAAAAATGGAAAATTTTTTTCAAAACTGATTCAAAGAAGTGAATGAAGCAGTGTAAAATTAATTTCTGCGAAAGAAGAAATATTTGAAACTAATAATCAAACGCAGATAAGGTTTTCAAAACAATAGTTTTGATAATGAAAGCAGAATGATTGAAACAACTTCCAAAGAACAGAATTTGAAACTATCAACTTTATTAGACGAAATAATTTACATACTTGTGGATCATCCGTTGAAATCTGCTCAAACTGAGCCTGATTGGCCAACAGCATCTGCATTATCTCATTTGCATCTTTGGCAAACTACAAGTAAAACTTGAAGATAATAACAAACGCTCCAATAAATTTAAAAAAAAAAAATTATAAATATGTGAAACCTAGAATGAAGTAAAAATAGTATGAAAGAAACAAACCTTTTCCTTTCCCACCGCTAATCCGATTAGAGATATACATTCGATAGTCTTACCACGAAGAGTATTTAATTCATCGACATTCGAATTTTGTAAAATATACTTTAACGGAGGCATCAAGCTTAAAAAAAAAAAAAAAAAAACAAATCTAGAATTTCCAGAAAATTTCCAATCAATGATATAAGATTTTAAACCTTTAGCTGAAACTTTTGACAAAGGAACACTTAGTGGCGTCACGGCCTGTAGCCATATTTTTCACTAAACTATTTATATTAATAAAATTAAACCTGTCGTAAAACGCAATAAATTGATCCTGAGCAGCGTCAGCAACTGATGCTATCGTTGTAATAACTTGTTCCAGCACAAGCTTCTTCCCACGTTCCAAAAGCTTTAAAAATTTCTAACGTTGAAAAATCGTATGATAAATAACGTATTCCGAGAATGCGATTCAAAATCACCAAATGAATCTAATTAAATCCTCACGAGTTCTACCTAAAACTTTTTAATGGTTTCAAGAAAAACTAAAATCAATACCTGCTTGAAAGTATGATCGAGAACAAACTCCAATTTTTCCATTATTTGGGGAAGATAAACTGTAATGATATTTTTTGGACAATCTTCACTAAAGTTGACAAGTGCAGCTCCAGCATGAGCCGCAACGCGAGGACAAGTTAGATCAATCAGAAGTGTGCATAAACCATTGACGACCTAGAAATTTATATCAATACTGCGACGTCTTTGTTTCGAATTTCATGTAATGAATTGTAACGATAATTTTAAATTTCAAGTAGACACAAATATTAAATTAACAGAATTTGAATTAACAAAAAGCTCACCTTTTCATGGCACTTCTTCTGAAGTGTCGGTGAAAAATCACTTGACATTTGTCCCAGAGCGTTACAAGCTGCATATCGTACACGCGGATGCTGAAATTGGCTAATTGGAAGAAACTGATGAAGAAACAAAACTGATAAAGGAAATTGCAAATAGAAGGATCCAGAATTTGACTTACGGAATCTCCTAGAAATGGAAGAATACTGTTGACGATTTCTTCAATAAGTGGCTCCATCTGGCGCTTACAACCTTCTCCAACGGTAGAAATTCCCATTATTGCTGCATGTCGGTTTTTCCAATTTTCGACTAAAATCCCGTTCAATTTAACATAGCGAATAGTGTGGTACAGAAAAAATTCCAAAAAAAAAGAATCAATTAAAAAGGAAGAATTTAAGAAAAATGAAAATGAACCATCTTGCATCATGCGTGGTACAATATGCAAAAACGAATTCAGTACAAATTTGCCTCCCAAACTGCATGATACACGATCCAATGATGATTCTCCAATACCAGCATTGCTAAATATTTCGGAATTATAGATTATGAAATACCAATGCCGATAATGACGCTGTTGTTAATACAATTATTATAAAAGAAAAGAAAAAAAAAAACAAACTCACTCCTCTCCACTATCTTCATCAGCATTGTCGCAACTCAACCATTCTTCTGTGTCGTCGTCAAGTTCAGTCATCAGATCTAGACACTGTTCCACTGAAACAAGTCGTACACCGGTCTCTTGTATTATGAATCAAAATCAAATAAATATAGATTTCGGCGAAGGATGGGCTCCATGGAATTTACCTGCTATTCAGAAAGCCAACTGCAGGAAAATGCGTCAGTGTAAAATGTTTTTCCGATCAGCAAACTTACACAAAAGTGGAATAAAGGATGATGCTTTCTTCTTGACTATACCAGTAGCATTCTCACATAATGATACCATCACTTCTAGTGCACTATGCCGATATGAATCATCCTTTTGCACATCTGCGACTGTCTGGAAGTACATAAAAACCGATTGAGAATATATAAATAAAAAAGATTACAGGAATTTAGGATATGAGAATATAAACCATCTTTATGTTAATGATATAGATTACAAAATATTGAATTCATCAAATATAGCAGTGAAAATATATGTTTGAGTTTTCGGACTTCTCTGACTAAATATTATAGCTTTAGAATTGAAATGAAAAAATATTCAAGTTATTTAAATTTGGGAGTATATAATTTAAGTGAAACAAAAATTCAACAAATGATTAGTCACGACAGTAGAAAAATGAAGACTAATGATACAATGGTACTGACTTTATTTATTCAGTCTTGAAGTAGCATTTTGAAACTGCTATATTTCTAGTTCATGTATCTTTATATGAAACAAAATGAAAAATATAAATGGTGTATTATGAAATGATAAATAAAAATATATATAAACATTACCGATGTACAGAGTGTAAATACATCATTTAGATGTGGTTGTAAAGTTTTCGGGACACTTGTTGCAAGATCTCCCAAACACTGTAATGGTACATCATCGTCATCTTCCGTAGCTACTACATGCTGACAGACCTGTGACAATCTATTTTTTAGTATTTTAAGCTTAAGAAACATTGACATGAAAAAAATCAATATCAACGAAAAAAAATATCGATGATGAATAGGAAAGGCGAGAAAGAAAATAGAAAATTTGGTAAACATATAAGAAATCTAATTTACCTGAATGACTGCAGGAATTTGGTCAGAAAGAGATTTGATAACTTTGTTATCCTCTTCATTTTCACACATAAAAGCAACATATGCGCGCACCGCGGCAGTTCTAACTGAACCATTACTACCATAAAGCAATGATGACTGGAACATCTGTTTGATTCCAGGAAGATAGCGATCTTGATCACAACCAAAAACAGATGGGACATTTCTGTAAAATATATTCATTAAATGCATATCATTTTCTGAATAATAAGAAGTAGCATTTTTACAATATTATGGAATAGATCTTGAATTATGCGATCAAAAATCCCAGATTTTTTTAATATACAATGATGAAAGATAATAAGTAAATGTATTATTTACTTATTATCTTTCATAATTGTATAATAAACTAAGTAAATATATTTTCATTTTTCCGCATATATTTTTATATACACGAAAATTTAAATCAAGTCTTTCCATTCATCAAAAAGTAAAGTTTGGTAAAGAAAAAACAAAGAATTTTTTTTTTTTTTTTCAACAAGAGCAATTGAAACTTCTATTCTATCAATAGTAAGATGATGTTTTATCAATCACTTAGCGTGTTTCAATCATCTAATCCATCATTAACTCTCAAATTAAATGAAGTATGATCCATAAAACGAAGCAATCAACTCACTCCAATAAAATCATGCCTGTTTCGCGTAAAGTAGCGGCATCTGAAGAAGCACATAATTCCAAGAATTGAATAACACCTGACCAACTTTGGCGTCCTGTTTCGGCTTCTGAAAATTTTTTCTGAATACTTCTTTAAAAAATCGAAAACAAATAGGAATTATAAATAACAAGGTCGAAAAAAGTCACTAATTTTAATGTTACTGAATGTTACTGATTTTAACTCGATTAAAAAGATTAAATGTGGAAAGCTTCCTGAACCCCACTTCGCAAGAATGTTGCGAAAATCCAGGAATTAATCCAATTCAACCATACGTGAATCAAGGATTCCATTCCTTCAAAACTTGATTTTCAGCAGTTGAAAATGTTTCAATACATCAAAACCGGAAATTCCAAGTATATGTCACCATAACATGATTTTCATTAGACCAAAAAAATTCAGCAGAAAAAAAAGAAATAAAATAAAATCAAAGTACCTATAGTAGATCGAGCAACTTCGGCGATAACATCAGTCAAACGTTTCCGCAATACTGCATTTTGTTCTTCGGTTGCTGATTTTAAAAGCTGTTCACAAAACTGCTGCTGATTTTCCTTAGACCAAGAAGGCCATAGTTCATCCCAATTGTTAGACAAAATTCTTCGCATTAACACCAGGCATAATGACCGTGCCTGAAAATTACGGCATTCTAAGACGAAACACGTTCAAACATCCAAGTTCCAATTATTGGCAAGGAAGTACTTGATTTTGATGAAACTTTTATTATTATTATTATGGAAAAAAAAAAGAGGAAATATTTTTACAAAAAAATTATGAAAAAAAAAAGAAAATATCGATGAATATATAATTTTCCACAAAAAATGTTAGTATTTGCAGCGCAACATGCATGCTGGCGAAACAATTCTGCAATTGCACTCAATAATTAAGGATGGACAAAATATTCTTCTTTTATTCTTTATTTAAATTCCCTCCATCAAGTAGACTGATTGCTTAGATCCGAAAAGAAAGACAAACGACAGAAAATTATTTTTTTTTATAAGATATTACAAGCTATTACCTGATAAAATTTTTGTAAAATCCTGTTCTTAAAAATTGCAAAAAAAGAAAAAAAAAAAAAAAAAAAAACAAACTGCACCTCGATACCAGCATTTTGGTCCATAAATAATTGAAATAGCATCTGAGTCTTTGGCAACAATTCAATCTGATCATACTGTTTTTCTGCTTCTTTTCTTGCTTCGTTTTCAGGGAAAAGCATGCGAGTGATTAAATTATTGAAATCTTGTAAACTAGTCATCCTCTTAGAATTACAGAATTTTTGGGGCTCTTTGTATAACAGACAACAAACGGAAAGACCTGAAAATTGAATGATGTGAAAGAATCAGGCAGAAATGAAAGAAATACATTACGATTATATTATATTCAACATTCAAATGGAAACTATTTATAAACTGATACAAAGTGTGACGGCACTCCACACATAACATCCGACAATTCAAAGATTACTGTTTGTTAAGACATTTCATCCATATATACTGCAGACATTTCAGACATTTTTTTATAAAAGGAGAAAAAAAAAAATTAGAAGACCAATTTACCTAAAAAAGACAAGTTAAAGAAGTTACCTATGTCCTGAAAAGGCATATTAAAACAAATTACTTTAGCTTTTATTGATTACTGCGACAGATTAATGATAAAGGCATTCATAAAATCAGATCGAATTATTTCATTTTATGCATATGGAATGAATCTTTGAGATACTGAAATATTTAATGGAAGTTCCATTCGATCGAAACGATTTAAACATTTACCCGCTACAATATCTTCCGAAATATTCAGATAGAAGTAAATAAATTGATTAATTGGACGGTCAACATACGAATCCAATCAACTATGTTCGAAGAGTGTTGCAAATGATAGGCCAATTCGAGACACGATGAAAATGCATCTCAATGCAATCTTCTTTTTGTAAGGCTAATTTCTGCAGGAAGATAAATTCTCCGATGATGTAAGCATTTCTACCTTCAACTATCTCACTTAGCAACTACAAAACCATCACTTTAGCTGATTTGTCATGTCATCTGCCAACATTCATACTTTCTAGTTCAGTCATCCTATCTCAAAATAATGAAAATTCGAGCGGCGACTCATAAAAATAAGACATAAGCATTTCCACTGAAATCAATCAGGTAAGAAAAAAGACGAGGACTTATTTCACGAAGCATATGAAGTTTAAGCGCTGACATATTAATTTTAAATAATAACAATCTTGCGTTTTTTTTTCAAAGCATTTTTCTTTGCCATACATGAAATCTTACATGCACTTCTGAGGCCACATTCATTTTTTTATAAAGACTCAACAAAGATGAGTTATAAACTTCTCTCATTTCCTTCAGCTCCCCTGAACAAAAATCTCCCTGCCATAACCTTATCACCAAAGTTCACGTGCCTTAGACTCATCTCTCGCACTCAATGATAAGCTTTAACTTTCTCGATAAAGATAACATCTCATTATAGGATTGCTATTACAATGCGTAACTTTTGATTATCTTATAATTAAACAGACAATTAGATGAAAACCAATTCGCTGCATCGATTAAGTAGCAAATTTAGTGATAGCTGAATAGAAAAACAGAAAATTATGAACTTGACTTCATTTCTACTCCTTTGAAATCATGTCTACATCAGTAAGATTGAAATTTCGGGCATTTGAGTGGCATTCCATGCCTTCTGCCACTCTCGGTCTATTTTCATGCCTTTTGCAGAAATCATTTCAACTTTTATTATCAAAAATGTAAACAGTTATCAGACAGGTACTCGTCAATCAGTCTCACTGCATGATACCAGCAAAGAGCTACTCGTAATCAAAGGAGAGAAGAAAACCACACACACCAATGTCCACAAGCCAACATCTGAGCCTAGAACCAACGAGCCTTGCAAGCGCCAACTTAAAACCATCTTCTAGCATGGCCTATTACTTTGCCCACTTTGCCTTTCCTTTTTCGAAATTTGTCCCCTATTGCAGCACTATACCGACAAAATGTTCTTTCTAGTCTGAAAAGAGCAAATAATTCAAGTAGCACGTGTTCACAGGCAAAGCACGTATACATGTAGCATCCTGGAATCAATCTTTTGTCCTACTTCCTGATCTGAATGATTGGGGAAATCCTTCTCTCTGATCCGTCTCAAGATAAAATACAGAACGCCAAGTATCTTTCCAAGATCTAAATACGCATATTGCAATCCAGCTGGAACAATCCCGATATTTCTCGGATATTGCTGAGGTTTATTGCCATTTCTCATTGTATCTTAATTGTTTTTAAGTGGGATAAGAGAACTATCGGTTTGAAATAAAAAGATCGATTGTATCCATTTCAATATGTTTATTTATTTATATGCATTACATATTTTGTTGCATGAAAATGCGAATTCACAATATTAGCCATGAGGAGGTAAGTTATGTCGAGTACGGTATGATAGACAAGACAAACTTGTTCCGATCTGTTGTTGTGCTCCACTTTGTATGGTACATCTATTGCTATTCTCTCCCAGCTCTCTTGTCTCCATTTCATCTGTCTCTGAGAACTAAACTGGAGAGAGAGTAGAAGGAAAATGAAAATGAATTTCAGCAAAGCATCCCATTCAATATATTATTGATTGATTTTAGAATGTTTCATATCTGTAAATTTGAACATCTCCTCTGATTTCTCAGCATCCAGTGCTAGTTTTTTTTCTCTTCAGAATGACATCGATTGCAAGATTGCCTCGATGGGTCGCAATGGAACTGTAATAATTCGGCAATGAAATTTTAAATCAACTTTCCTCTTTTTTTTGATGGAAAATAACTAGGCATTCTTCAAACTGCATCGGTTTTCTAATGATAGAAAAGAGTGAAGAACAATCATTAAAAACGTTATTTTCCCACAGCTGAATTCTTTTCTCGAAAAAATTAATGTATGTTAGAAGTTATGTTTTGGGAATTCTCTTTCCGCTTTTTCCAACTGGTTTAGTTTAATTTTTCTTAATTAGAAAAAATTGTTGACAACTAAACTACTCATCAATTAGGAAAAATTGATGAGACGACCTATTTCAACTATTATAAAATGTGATTACACTACTTAGGAATAAAATGTGTTTTTTAGAATAGTTTATTAGATTTCCCATAATAATACCACTGTTAGAGAAGCTCTCTTTCCTCCACTCTCTGTAATAAAACAAGTTGGTAGAATGGTTTACAGTTGTTCTTTGAAAGAAAGAAAAGCAACCAGTAATTGAAGTATGTCTGTAGGGAAGATATTAAATGGCATTTTCTTAGTTGATGTTCTATTTCCTTTCTTCATCACTTCTCCTGATTTTTCGTCTAAATTTTCATGCATTTTGTGCATTTTTATTGATTTCAATTATTTCAAGAATATTTGCAGGGAAATAGTCGCATCATTGTGTAATGAGTTACAAGCTGACATATTTCTCTATCCGAGGCGAGTTTTCCTTTTAGATCATTTCCGCTCTAATTTTTCTACTGTTTGTAGTGCTTTTACTGATAATGTTATGCTTTCGTTCCGTTTCTCAAAAGTTAACTAGACTTGGTCACTGTGACGAATATTGACTACCAAGTTAAAAATCGAACAGCCTGATGATTTTAAAATTATAAGTGTTCATGGTTTGCATTTTTCGTTCATTTGATCTTTTTTTTTTTCATTGTCTCTTCTAATTCATTCATTATGTTTTAGATTTTCCTTTTCATTTTAGGTTTGGCTGAACCAATTCGTCTACTTCTGGTTGATCAAGGCATAAAATTTATTGACGATCGTGTTACTAAGGATGATTTTTCTTCCATGAAACCACAATTCGTAAGCGGTTTTTTTTGCCGTGCAACATTTATTTGACTTGTAGTTATATTTACGTGACCCATAAATTCAGTTATATGAAAATTAGGGAAAGATAACTATTTATTTTATTTGCTCAGCAATTCGGGCAACTTCCTTGTCTTTACGATGGTGACCAGCAAATCGTTCAATCCGGTGCTATTATGAGACATCTTGCTCGCAAGCATGGTATGTAAATATCTGTTTTTCTATTTTCATTTTTGTAATTTCCTTTGGTAGAATACTAGAGCAAATAAGTGTAATTTGTTATTGAAGCGCTTATTAGTTATCTATTCTCTTAAAATTTTCAAATTACAAATAATAATAGCATTTTTGCTCTGCAAAGTTAATTTTGATGTCTCTTTTATGTAGATTTGAATGGTGAAAATGAAATGGAAATGACATATATTGATATGTTCTGTGAGGGCGTCCGTGATTTACATAGGAAATACACACAAATGATCTATATGGCTTATGTAAGTATCTTCCATTTATAATTGTATTATTACCAGCAAAATTTATGGAATTGCTGAATTCATTTATTCGCCAAAGTTATATTTCGTTAAGTAATTTTTGTGATCAGAGAAATAAGAGAGGAAAAACTAGAATAAGAAACTCGAAAAATTAAGTATCAGTAAACTATCTGTGATCAATTATTGATAAACCAATTCACTCATTAATCAAATATCATTCTGCAAAACATATTGTTTTTATTGCTTTTTAGGAAACTGAAAAGGATCCCTATGTAAAAAATATATTGCCAGAAGAACTGGCGAAATTTGAGAAATTGCTCGCCACACGAGGCAATGGACGAAATTTAATTCTGGGAGACAAGGTTCAGGAAATCTTGGTTGAACTATAATTTTTTTGATGAAAGAGTGTTTGCTGAGAATAATATATGATTGAGAGGAATAAAAAAAAATTTTTTTGAGTCTAAAAATATTAACTAAGTTTTCAGGTTTCATACGCAGATTACGCCCTTTTCGAAGAACTTGATATTCATCAGATTCTGGATCCGCACTGTCTAGATAAATTTCCGCTGTTGAAGGCATTTCATCAACGAATGAGAGATAGACCAAAACTCAAGGTTGTGATGTTTTCCTAAAATTTCTCCAAGATTTCTTGAAGAATATGAGAACAAGGCTTTTTTTATCTGCCCAACTTGGCCCAACTTGTTATCTAGTCGCTCAGAAGAAACTTTCATGCATTACCTTTATTTAAATAATTTATTTTGAAGGAGTATTGCGAGAAGCGTGATGCAGCAAAGGTACCAGTGAATGGAAATGGGAAACAATGAATGAAAGAATGATAAAGCAATTTTTTTTTTGCCATGTTTTTCACTTTTTTCTCATTGGAATGTTATGAAACTGATTTTTATCAAATTTATGGTGCGATAAAAGATTTATCGCCAATAAAGTGATTTTTTTCAAGTAATCTATTTTTTCCTGCTATTCCTAAATATAGCACTGAGAAATTTTCGTCCCTTAAAGGAAAAAGTGTTATTATCAATTCAACAAGTTTTGCTCGATATCAGTCTTTAATGGAATCCTTGATAACTGAGCCGCATTTGGAGATAAATGAAAAAAAAAAAAAAACGCTAGAATTTTGATAAAGAAATTGTAAATGATGTCTATTATATGTTCCTAACTTTTCGTAATTTTCTAGAAAGTATCAGATCGAACACTATTCAGTTTTGATAGTTTATAGTTGTTTACGAAATCTATCTAGTTCCATTTTATACATCCTTGTCTAAAAGAGAATAACTCACATTTTTTGAAGGATTTCTTGTTTTCTTTTTTTTTTTTTTTTTTTCAGAAATAATTTTTCCTTGAGCCTTTAGTTAGCTGGAAAGTGAGAATTTTGATCAGTTTGGAGAAAATGGATTGTGAGTCGGTTACACCATCACTTTATATGCTTACCATGCATAGTTTCGTCTCCGTTGAGGGCCGGTACTGCGCGAAGTTTTTGATTGATATAAGTAGATTGACCTTATGCCTTATTCCACAATTTCGCGTCAGTGATCTTGTTTACGTTCAGTAAGACAATAATTCATCAAACATAGCTGGAGTAATTGCTCTTTATGTCCCTCAGATTGGTATTCATCGCTGATATTTCCGTATCCATCTATGCAATGGATTTTTTAACGCAGAATTGATTTCACTGTTCTATTTCAGTTAATCATAACAAATCTAAATAAGTTAGATGTTGCTATTTGTCATAGGAAGACTTAAGTAGTTTTCAGCTAGTGCCTGCCTGTTCTCATGCTTCTAACCTAAAACTTAAAATCTGATTGCAGATAGTGGGCTTTTTCCTGATCTCTATTACATTATGATTCTCTATTACATCTCTATTACATTATGATCTCTATTACATCTCTATTACATTATGATTCCTGATCTCTATTACATTATGATTCTCACGACTAACTTTTCAAATGTGACCGGTTGCAAAAGTACAAAAGTGTCCTGGTATTTTGTGAAAACGACGACAACATCCGGTTGCAAATGATGATATATGGCCTTATCGCTGCTAAACGAAAAAAGAAAAGTAATTTCTAGACAAATCAATAGTCCATTAATTAATTAATTATTTCCAAAATACTGGTTGTTAAGCCTTGTCAATTATTTTTATGTAAACGGCATATAAATAATTGACGTGTTTGGACAGTTATCAAGTAGCGCTACTAAATGTATATGTATGATTTGCCTTAATGCACTCATCGCGTAACTGATCATTATTTGACATACATATTTTCAAAGAATTCTTGTTCCTACCATTTTTTTATTCGTTTATTATTTACTGGTGAAAGTGTTGAAGTCAACAGTTTCTTTCACGAAATGAATACACGATACGACCTTCAAAGATTTCATGAAGATGACTGAATGGAGCAGATTTTGTAGCACTGAAAGAGATAGCCCGAACCAATCAATTTTTTTAGTACGATCGTATCAAAAATTAGAGGAAACAAGGGACCTTAACAAGTCCGAATAATTCGTCTATAAGTAACTCATGCAAATATGGTCAAGATCATGAGTATCGCGCATCCAAGTGGATTCATATTAATAAAAACTTTCATTTTTTTCATTTGTAAGAGGATGCAAAGTTAGTGATAGAAATAATAGTTGGAACTGGTCAAGAAACCAGGAGACAAGGGTCTAATAAACTGTGTGATTATACATCAAGAACATCGTATTAAAAGCCCAAGCGATCATAATTCTAGGTAATTTTATTGAAAAGATGTTTTAAGTGCAAGTTTAATTTTTAATGAAAATCAAACATAAGTGCAGCAAAGTGCCATTTTATTTTGGATGCGCAACCATGCGAAGATAATGTTTTCCAGATGGCAATTCGATAGTGTTTATTTTTTCACCAAACAATTTTTTTGCCTCGTTATCATCAATCGTTGGCAGCACGACGCAGTCATCACCATCCTATCGAAAAATTCAATAAATAATTAACAGAATAATAAGATTTTTACAATTTCTATGCTCAAAATCAATTCACAACATCCCTAAATTGTGCGTGTTTTCTGCTTGAAGAAATTTTCACGAATGAGTGCATTTACATAAATACTCACTTTCCAATCGACTGGTGTTGCTACTAGTTTAACTGCTGTAAGTTGAAGCGAATCAATAACGCGTAGGATTTCACTGCAAAATAGCGAAAATATTAAAGGAATAGTTCATATTTGCACATCCATGAATATGCTGAAGTTGGTAAGAGAAATTAAGATATTCAATGTCACAAATTTTTCAGAACAATAGTAGCTACATGCACTGTGGTGATTAGGGCAATAACCCACCCGGAACATCAAATGGACAGTATCTATTCCTCCCGAAGTTTATTATTCTACTCATCAAAATATTACACACTTCAATGACAACTCACTATCGCATAATGTGTAGGAAATAGTGTGTTGATTATGTCTAATTTGTAGTTTAATTTTGAATTAAACTGATATTGAAGTTTCTTTAAAATTTTTGAATGAATTTTGATCAAAATTAAAAGAGTATCAATAATTCAACAAGTTTTAAAGACATTCATTTAAAAAGAAAGATATCTTGAAACTTGAATGATTAATCTGAAACTGAAGAGACAAACAATAAGATAAGAAAATTGAGAAAGAAGAAAGTGATTCGACAAAAGTTTTTGCCCTCGATTTCATCAACTGATTTTGTTAAATAAATTCGTCATATTGATTTACAAAATTCATCACATACTCGAAATTTCGCCCCGTTGTTGCAGGATATAAAATGGAAAGTTTCAGTGTTTTCTCAGGTCCAATTACGAATACCTGCAAAAAAAAATGTATTAATGTTACCATAGTAATGTAAATTTCACTTTTTTTTTAATAATTTTTTAGATTGTTAAGTAACTTACCTTTCTCATTAAGATCATATCGAGTTCAGCAAAATCGAAAATTTCGCATTTTTTTCGTATAATATGAAACTCTTAATCAAAGCGTAAGTAAGATTCAATTTCTTGAATGGCAAAAGTTCATGAAAATGGAATTCAAAAGAATTGACAAAACTAACACAACGTGCGGTTAGTGTATTGCCTTTTTCATCGTGCTCGTCCGGATCCATCATTCCCAGTTCGGTGGCTAGAGAACGATTTTCATCCGCTATTATTGGAAATGGTAGCTTCTTTTCTAGAAGATAACAAATTCTATTGTTAACTGAAATTACGTTTATACTGAAGAATTCTGAAATTAATATAATGATGATTGTATTCCAATCACAAGAAGATCCTTCGTGGTCTAAAAGTGACAAGTAATGTTAAAACCATAAAACAAAGTACCTGAGTCACAACCAACACATTTCATTTTGTACAGTGCGAGAATATCATCAGCCCATTTAGAGTGCGAATGTGCTGAGTCACAACTTAAACCAATTAGTTTCACATTCCGTTTCTTGAATTCCGGTGCTAACTGGACTAATCTAGCAAGTTCTGTTGTGCAAACTGGAGTGAAATCTCGTGGATGAGAAAACAATATTGCCCAACTGCTGCAATTTCAAATCTTCAGGAATGAAAAATTCAAATCAATATTATTGAATAATTTGAATCCTTCAAAATTTGATACTATTAGTGAATGGTACAGAGAAGCAATAAACAAACTGGTCCGAACAATTTGGGATGGACAAAGCTATTCTATATATTTTCTGTTTCTGTGAAAACTGGTTCTAACTTATGATGACATACAAAAGTCACACATTTCCTTATTCTATAGAACTCCGCAGGAGTTCTATAGAATGAGAAAATGTAGATCTGTAAAAATGTAGAAAATGCTGACAAAAAACTCTACAAAAAAAAATAATGTATGGTGTTCCTAATAAATGTACTTCACGTTTTTCTGTCATTTCAAGGCCTATTACCAAGCTACATGTTATAATTACATACTCTTTGCCAATCCAGTCATAGAAACTCGAAATGAAGCCTTCATTGGTCTCAGCTTGGAAATCCGGAAACTTGTCACCCAACAGGATGCCTTTCGACATTTTTAACTAAATACAATTACAAGACATATTCGCAATATGATGTAGTTGTGATAAAACGCTTTTCTATATAACGTAATCCGCAAGTGGATTAAAATGAATGATTTAATGACAATAGAATGGTGACTGTGACAGATATGATCAAAAGAAAAGAAAATGCAACACCGAATATTGCTAGCATCCTTGCGTGCAACTCTCTAACTTTAGTCAGTCAATTTAGAATCTATTTCTGTAAATTTTGAAATTGATAAAAAAAATTGACGGATGTTATGAAATATGAAAAATACCATCGTTTGATGGTGGAATAAAATTAAATGGCAGCAAAGAAGAATGAAGAGAAAATGTATTAATTTTAAACACGAAGTTAGACTGAGTCATCCAATGACTTCTTCGCCATGAACCAAATGGTTCAATGAACATTACAGTCACACAGTACACTTCGATTTTATAGCATATCTAATAGGCAGATACCAAACAGAAAGGCGGAGTCTGAGAGACAAACGAAACTCCCAAATTTTGGAATTTGAAGGTCTTACAAATCAAAACCTCTGAAAATGTTGACATTCAGTTGGGAATATTTTTTATAAATCACGCCTATAACTGTTCGATCAGAAATTTTGTGTTTTCCTGCTATTCATGATGTTCATTTAGTTAGATAATGAATATGCAAGTCCTGGCCATTATCTGAAATGCTTTGAGTTTCAAATAAATTCTTGAAGTTGTTTATCTAAAAATGTAAAAAAAAAAAAAAAAAAAAAAAAAAAGAAATAATGGACAGGTTCAACATGAATCAAACAGGAGCATTTTGCAAACTAAAATTTTCTTTTTTGAAATAATTATATCTAATACGACAATCAATCAAGAAATCAGAGAAAATCTACATAGTGAAAATGTTAGACCTCCCTTTTTTTTTAATGTCAAATAAATTTCTTTGGGAAAATTGAAATGGGGGCTAATTTCGATACTGGAAGAGAGATATCCGCTAGGATTATACGAACAAGTAATTAGTGGTGGGATGAGATATTCTTGACGATCGGTTTTGCAACATATTGGAACGGAAAATCATACAAATGATGAGAACTAATACCAACTAGATAACTTGACAATAATGGAAATGTCATCGCCATACAGTAAAAAATTTCAATACTTTTTTATAAAATAAAGTATAATGAAGGGACAAAACCAATTAAAAAAATCACTACATTTTTTTTTGTGAGAATATCACAAAAACATCATATACTAGAGAAAAACTAAAATTTCAACGTGAAATCATTCCTCATATTTTCTAAAAGAAACTGAAAATTCAAATTTCGAAATCTTTCATTTTTTTTTTTTTTTTTTTTTTTGAAGTTTCTAATATAATTTAGAGAAAAGTAATGGAACTGATAATTTTTCAACAATTCTTTAAAAAATATCAATCTAAATCCATATTGTCCGGGACAGCATCGTTATGTGCTGCATTCTTTGGAAATACCTCACTTGCTAGTTTACTTTTGGATGTACCCACCAAGCACTCAGTTTCATTGTTAAGTGGGATATGAAGTACTTCTTCTGAATCGGTTTCAAATTCTTCAGTTGTTCCTGATTCATTTTCTGATGTTTTTAGCAAACCTGAAATTACGACATATGTTCCACAGAGCACCTTCTGAGAAAAAAATAAGCAGAAGATATAATAGAATTGATTCATGAATGGCGATATTCTCAGAAAAACTGTTTCTAAATAAACTTTTAGAAATATTAAAACTGATAAAGAATTTTTTCACGGATAAAGAACTATCTTTTCAAATATTTAATCCTAAATCCATACTACCCTTTTGGAAACAAAAAGTATTGCATCTCGTTTTCAATTTTTTTTTAAAACTTTTTTATTTCTTTTTGTTCAAATCCATATAAATAAATTTCAGCGCAACTTTAAATAATGCATTTTTAATGAAAAGAATATACATACCTTTAATCATATTTCCTAGGAAACCACCTCGAGCTATTTGTGGTTGCGGTAAATCAAAATATATTTGACCTATTCTGTCCAAAAATTGTTTGTATTCCGGATCACGATTAATCTCACTTTCATATTGTTCCACTAGCACTGTGAAACAAGTTACCTAAAATTCAAAATAAGAATAAAAGTTTACAATATAACATATATGCTATATTAAGCTATTGAAAATTAAAACTGATTTCATTAAAATAAATCGTTCCTTTAAATTTCATAGTTTTTTACGTGCATCTAGAAAAATGAACATACTATAAAATATAACTATACCCAATTTCTTCAAAATTTGAGCAATTTTCGTGCATAAGTATTAATAATCTTATCTTATTTATTTAGCGCTGACTATTTTCGCTTATTTCTAATGCAGTTGTTCAGCTGAGCAAAAATTTCGAAAGAATACCTCTTTATTAGCAATACAAATTATCGCAAAATGTAAGAAGTTGAGCAAAGGAAATGGATAGGGAAATCCACTTCTAATATCAGGATGTTTATCACAATAAGATTGCAATAATTTTAAGGCACTCTTCGGTTTTCGATCGCATAGCATCTATAATGTATAGCATCCGCAGAAGTAGTAGAAGCGGAACATAGTTCTTTTCTAGCAAAAAAGAATAAAGCTTCCATGAATACTTTGAAACCATAAAAGAAGCAATATGGATTCTTTATAAAATTTTTAATATTATTATTTCAATGGTTGAAAGATAACTGAACTAACTTGCATAACAGTTTGTGCTATGAATAAGTCTTTTTCCGCAGTATACCCGTATTTCAACTGGTACTCAGTAAGAAATGCTGCAAACGTCTGAAATCAAAACTTTCAAGTTATTATGAACAGGAAAAAAATTAATGGCAATCATAAAGAGAGAAAAAGGTATGGGCATCATGAAACCAAATGCATAATAAAGGTTAATTAAATTGGCTAAAGCAATACACTTTTGTTAAACTGCACTCATACATAAATACAATTAATATACTCTCCAGATGAAATTAACAAATTTCATGGCTAAAAAAATGCATACTTCATTACAATTGGAAAGCCAATAAGTTAACCGAATCATTGACAGATAATGAAAATGAAGAACATAAAAAAAGCTCACTTCGGGACTGTCAGAATACATAAAATGATTTCTAGCGTTGACATAATTTCCTTCACGCCACAACGATTTTGCAATACGACTAAAACAGCTTCAGCTTTTTTTTATAACAACAATGAAAAAAACTGAAAATCTAAAGCGAAGTGATATTCAAATTTTTCATAAATTTCCAAAATGATTATAAATTGATTTGTATTCACAAATTGACATTTTATTTAGGGATACTAACAAATGCAATTCAGGATGACCCTTTCTCCGATAGCGCTTCCTATCACCTACGGCTTTCGTCCATTTGATACCTGACAATATGTACTGTAATCTTCGATCTTCTCGCTCTGAATTAGCTTCCAAATCTTTTTCTAATTGAGCTGGTAAAAGACTAAGCAACTGAAAAGGTATTTGTGGTAGTTAATTAATTACCATTTGGACTAACATTCTAAATTAATCCTTTAAATACTAATCTTCGCCAATAATAGTTCACTTTCTTAACGTATTATAATTTTCAAGTCTAAAATCAAGCCTCAAAAATAACAATTCTTAAGTATCATAGAATAGACAAAATATATGCATTTTTTTTTTCCAAAATTATTCATATAAGTTCAAGTTCTTTTTATTTGCATTCATCAAGAACAAATAATAAAAAGAAATATGCAAACCAACTTTCTCGAAACGATCCAAAACAACTGAAGAGACAGGTGTTTTCGATTTTTCCAAGGTATCTACAAATAATTCGGCTAGATCGATTGCACTTGCCATTTCCTTCTCTGTAATGTCATGAATTAAAAGAGAGACAATATTACTCAAAGGGAAGAAGAGTTAGTTCAAAAAGTTGAAAATGCATAGAAAATATTAAACATGAACGAAATTACTTCCGGAAAACAACTTCAAGCATCAGCATTATAAAATTGCTAGCAGTTCTCTTTTCGATTTTCTCATTTTAAACAGTTCCGCAAATATATACAATGAGCGGATCTTCGATAATTTCAATTTTGTTTGATGAAGGACGATATAACTTAAATAGCACGTCTTATGCAGTCAGACCAACCTGCTAAAAGTCGTAATACACCACTATAGAGCATATTTTGTAACTCTTGCCACTTCCCTTGGTTGGACATTCGATTATACAGTGTGCGGTAAATTTGATGCGCCTCATAATAATTACCATTTTTAAAACACAATTCTAATTTTTCCTCAATTCGAGACATATTAAATAATTCACCACGGATCGCAATTTCGAAAAGCCAGCAAAGTCTTCAGCTTCCTTAGAATTTCAGTTCTAAAACATGAATTCCATGTAACACGGCGACATCAAGAACTGACATGAACAAATTTAATTTAAGCGAATTTGACTAAGAATTTTATCCTCAAAATCATGTGATACGCATCCAAAAACCATCTCAACTTAAAACAATAATTCGAAATGGCTTCGAATTAACAAATATGTTTAGAGTGGTACACGAATCTACTTGTTCAAAACCACCCTTCAACAAGTTAAAAAGAACAATGAAACTAGTCATTAGTCACGTCTTATTCATTCTCATGTACTCCAATTTCTGTCCAAACACTTGCATTGAATACTATTTCGACCCGATCTATTACAACTCAGTCACTCTAGGTTGTTGTGTTAGCAATTAAACTAATATGCAAATGGACAAGGAAAATTACAGATGGCAACTTGCATTCCATGTAAAATGGCCACACTGTTAAAATATTTATGATCAATTTATTCCGAAAATTATTTACGAATAAGTCCCTAAACATATATCATCTTTATATTAGTCAATAACAATGTATTCCGCATAAGAAATACTAAAAATTACGGTATGAATATGCTGAAAAAAAAGTGCAAAAGAATTTTCGTTTAATCATTTCAATCAATCCGCCTGATTTTTATGACATAAAAAATTTACTGAGCACTCCTAAAAATTTTATGCACCAAATATTCACAAATCTCACTCCCTATCCATCTTCAAGAAAATTAAATATTATGGTCAATAAAGACTTGCCAGTTCCAGAAAAAAAAGTTCATTTTCAATTGAAATGGTACAACAATTAGAGTATACTACTATGGAAAGTACCATTGCAATTAACAACAAAACAAAACGAAACAAAACAACGCGGAACAATTGGATTAGGTATACTTCAATATGAGCGACCACCCCAACCGGCGTGACCTGAATTTCCAGAAGATCCGCCCCACTGTTGTCCATTAGCACCACTTCCTTGCCAACCGCCCTGTCCACCACCACTGCCACCACTCCAACCTGAAAAAAATTATGAAATACTCTTGGTAATTAAAAAAGTATGAAAGAAAATAGTGTATGACCGACCACGTCATTTCAAAATGAAAACAATAACTCAGGACTTCTGATTATAACAAAAGTTCTCTCAGCATCTTTGGATCTTAGATTAATCCGAATACAGATCTTTCTTTGAATCGTAAAAACACACCTGAGGATGCAGACTGTGAACCATTCCAAGCACCTTGAGCAGCAGCGCCCCAACCACCTGGAGCATCACCACTTGGACCCCACCCTGAAAATTTCGTACATAATTTATAATATGATCTTGAAAAACCGAAAGATACTGCAAATATATGAATTCTCCACAGAAATGCTAACTCTTTTTTTCCAGAAAAAAACAAACCTCCAGCTGAAGCACCATACCCTCCGTAGCCTCCACCATAACCACCACCACCTATAAAGCTATCTTAATTAAATAAAAAGGTAAACTTTCTAGGCCTACATAAACGATGATGACTTCGGGAATTACTTTTAGATCGAAGGCTAATTACCTCCAGAAGGTGGTCCCCATTGACCACTAGGAGGACCACCAGGTCCACCCCATGCTCCACCATATCCGCCTGGTCCACCGCCATATCGATCGGGTCTCATTGAACCTCGTGATCGTCCCATTCTCTCTGTGCGTTCTCGATCCTGTTGTTGAGCCTGCAAAAATCTATCGTATAAATTTGAAAAATTCCGAACAAAGGAAATTATTTGGACTAGAAGTATCAACTTGACCTTTGCCATCTCTTCTTTACTTAAAGCTTTCTTCACATCACAACGATAATTATGAATTTGATGACTTTTCTGCAGCACACATTTATCAACCGGGTCATAATCATCGAAGGAAATGAAAGCAAATCCTCTTGGTTTTCCAGTATTCTTGTCAGCTATAATTTCTACCTGCAATATTGACAATGAAAAAAGAAACAAATTTATATGGGCAAAAAGCAGTTCAATTTTACTTCAACTATATTAAACCTATTTGCATATAACTACAACTATTACCCATTACAATTATTATAGTTTCTACTATTTTTTCTTTATCTCTATATATTCTCTCTTTTTTCACATTTTCCAATTGAGTATTTATTGATAGTTACTATCCACAATTTTCCGTCAATCACTATTAATTCTATAACTGACACTGAAATCTTCAGTGAAATTCCAAAACAGCATATTTATTTCGAGCTTCTTAATCAAAGGCTAATATATTATTTTTTGTTGATTTCAAAAATGAACTAAAATTACCTTTAAGACTTTACCAAACTGATTAAAATAGTCCTCAAACATTTGTTCGGTATGCTCTTCACGTACACCGGAAACATATAATCGTTTAGAGGAAACATTTGCCTCACTACGAGCCGACTGATCACGCGGCACAGCTCGTTTCGGATCTACCGTTTTCCCATCAATCACATGTGGTCTAGCAGCCATTGCAGCATCAACCTGCAATATTTTTTTGTCATGATGAAAGACATTACATATTATATAATTAAACTATTTCATAATAAAGAAGAAAAATTAGTCTTAAATGATTTCGTTTCATTGTTTAAAAATTCAAAGAAAAATTTGAATTTCAAATGCAAAGAAGCTTGCCTCGGACTGCTTGGAAAAGCTAACAAATCCAAAGCCTCGTGAACGCTTTGTTGCTGGATCTCTCATCACTATGCAATCCACTAGCTCACCCCACTGAGAATAAAATTCTTTGAGTGCTTCATCAGTCGTTGTTGCCGATAAACCACCAATGAACATCTTCCGAAATTGTTCTGGCTCAAGTCCATCGCCCTAAATAGCATAGAAAATATTTTAAAAAATATTCATTTGACCAACTTCGTGGCATCCAGCACAAGAATAAAGATATTGTTTCAGGACAGGAAGCACAGGATGGATAAATGCAGCACCTGTTTTAAACTGTTTAACCTGAGATTTAACTTTAGGGATTACAGTTTTTGAAAAATACGGTCTTCATTATCCAAGCTTTGCTTTATGATTTCATCAGTTTATTTTCGTTTTTTTCACAGCAAAACAAGTATCACAGATAGCCATCGATGGTAAAAGCGCGATAAAGGGGGATTACATCTCACCTCAGTGGACGTACCTTACCTGTTCTTGCTCGTATCTTTAACTCTCCTCCCGATAAACAAAACTAAAGTAAAGTCTTACACCATCTTCAGTCTTCACCATCGTTCTCTTTGTTTCTAAGTCTCGACAGAGTGATAGTAGAGGTAGTAATAGAAGTAGTAGTAGTAGTAGTAGTAGTAGTAGTGTACGGTCACTCCCTCTTTGATCACGTAAAGTACATACACTGGTTGTACCAAATGACGTATGTATAGGCTGATCTCTCACAAAATACTGTATGTCACTGATAACTGATCTCACAGCAATATCTAAAGGTATATAATACCAATCAATATATGAGACCAAATAAATCGTAGCGCTTTGTTAAGTATTCAAAGTACTAGAGCTTACCATCTTTCAATCGTGAAATGAATTTCATGTTATTTTTAATAAAATGAGAAAAAAGTATTGATAATAAACCTAACCTTTGTTTATCTGACAAGAATCTAGAATTAAAACTGAACGTCAACATTTACCAAAATTTTTCGAATTTTCAGCCATCAACAAATAATATCCCATATTTCTCCTTTTCAGACACGTGCAACGAAAATACCCCACCTCCCTCCCTGATATCATCAACATACAACTCCAAAACCAACCTTATTCTTCTCAGCGTAATGTGTGTAGAGAAAATATCACTTTAATCCAAATACACAGCTCCTATAAATAAATCAAAACATTAAAACTCGTTATTCCATACAAGTCGAATTATGGAGCCCAGAACTGACTCAAACCACTACTTGATTCTGTTAAAATAATCGATGGCTAAACTAACGAAAGTAATACTTCATCTATCCAGCTAAAATAAATATGAATAAATCAGTCAGTATAAGTGCATAACTCCTGAATCTACATCATCACCAGAATTTAAAAATAAATACTGATCGTCTGTTTCCAACAGCCAACAATAACAACAACAACAGATATAAAGTCTTATCGAAGTATTTATACTACACAATGCTTCACATTGAAGAAAAAAGCAACCGAAATAACAATTGCAATAATGAAAAACTTAAGACGGAAATACAAAAGACTGTAAAAGTTTTAATGAGTGAATTTCAGCAAACAAGATTACGAAATTTTGAAAAACTGCTACGTCTACAGATATTACAGAAAATGATCGAAAATGCATGTAACTGCCGGCAGATCGAGAGGGAAAAACTGTACTTTTCCCAACATCTCAACATTCTCATAAATTCCTTAGAAGAAAATGGGAGGCACAAAAAAATTAAGAAACAGCAAAATTGTAAAAAAAGTGAAACACATAATTTGAAAAGGTTTAAAATTTGTATTTCGGGATCATCTACTGAGATCGTTGGAAAAACCATGAAAAAAAGTATCAGTAGCCAAAAAATGTGCACTGCATGTTTGTTCAACCCACATTTTCAATAACCTCGACCTCCCCAACCGCCGCCTCCACTTTGTCCGCCTGAGCCACCCCATGATTGAGCAGCACCTTGTCCGCCAGTACCCCAACCTCCTTGACCACCACCTTGTCCCCATCCTGCACCTGAAATATAAAAACATTAAGTGCTAAAGCACTAGTTTTCGAAAAGCTGATTCTACTCTCAGAAAGCAAAGCTGCATTAATCAGAGGAAACCAAGGGAGAAATGACTTCGCATATTTAAAAAAACAATAAAGAAATTACTCCAGTAAAACCGTGGCACAAGTACATTTAATTTTAGCAAATTTAAAAAAACAAAATAATCTAGGATTAATTTCCCCACCTGCACCGCCGGATGGTGCGCCCCATCCACCCTGCGACGGTGGACCTCCCCAACCACCACTGCCTTCACCGCCCCATCCCCCTGAAATTTTAAGTTTAAATTTAATAAAAAAAAAAATCTAAATTTCTTGGATTTCTTTTCCATTTTTAAAAAAAAAAAAAAAAAAAAAGACTTCAGAGCACAAAAAAATCTATCACTTGTCACTTGTCACTCAGTCAAATATACACGCTTTCTTTAGCAGAAGTGTATGAAACTGCATCGAATGACGATTTCAAAAAATTAGAGTATAAAAAATCAGTTAATTTAGCAGAAATTCGTACTAAACAAGAGGAAACCTATCTTACAAAAAAGATTCCTAAAAGTTGTTTTATTAATTTTGGGAAAGAAACAAGTATCGATCAACTGAAGGAGGGATGGTGTGTTTTTTCAGAAAAATAAATTAATAATACACAGAACTCACGACCACCACCGGGTGCACCACCGTAGCCACCACCATAACCTCCTCCGTAGCCACCTCCTACAAAGCAAAACTTGAGTAAACTATTCTAATAATAAGAAATAATGAAATTATATTTTTGTTACCTTCGAAAAGTAGTAAAAATATAAAAATTAATATGACGAATTGAGAATTACTTTACCTGACGGTCCCCATTGACCGCCGCCACCTGCTCCATAACCACCAGGTCCACCGGGACCAGCACCCCATGGCTGTCCACCATAACCACCTCTGTCTCCACCGGGACCCCATCCACCACCTCCACGTCCCATTGGCGGCCCTCGCGAGCGTGCTCCTCGATCCATTCGTTCACGTTCCTGTTGTTGAACCTGTACATATATTTTAGTACCCAATCCAACCCAATAATACCAGGGAATATTCCGATGGAGTTCGATGCTCAAACTTATTTTACGACTAATATACGGTTACATTTACAAGCGGTGTAACAAGCACTCTATGAGATGCAACAAGGAGGTATGAATATTCCCGTCATATTTCCATAAGTTATGGAGCGCTATATTAGAATATCTTGTACCTACAGAGACAGATAAAGAATTTAGCAAAACAGCAACAACTAAAAAAAGAAGCCAAAATAACCCAAAGCAAACATACAATTAATGTCAAAAATCCCAAAGTGCGAGGAAAAATACCTTTGCCATTTCCTCCTTACTGAGCGCTTTTTTTACATCACAGCGATAATTGTTAATCATATGACTTTTGATTAAAACACATTTGTCGACTGCATCATAATCATCAAACGTTATGAAAGCAAATCCTCTCGGTTTACCAGTATTTTTATCCGCAATTATTTCACACTGTAAAATAAGAAAAATTGCCGCTTTTCTGTTTACAGTTACTGCCACTTATAAAATTAGTAATTAACAAAAAATATTTGCTCCGTATTGTTTCCATTGATAAAAGTTGAGAAAATTCATCAATGTTAAACTGACAGTTCTAAACATTACTTATATAAGTTATGTAATGACAGTGATTAAACTGATCAACTATTTTAAAATACATAAAATAAGTTATTTTCATATTTAAATTGCACAACAGTTCAAGTTGCATAATTCAAAATAAAGAATTTCAAAAATATGATCGAATTTAAAATATTTAAGACATCAAAATTAAAAGACGGACGAGGAAATGAAATCAATAAAATGATGAATTAGAAATGCATATCTCAAGAGATAGGAAATTTCCGTTTTCATTAATAATCATTTCCAAAAAGAACCTTCAAAATATTGCCATATTTCCCAAAATGTTCCTTGAACATATCCTCCGTGTGTTCTTCCCTTACACCAGATACATAAAGTCTCTTAGAAGAGATATTCGCTTCACTTCGCTGGGATTGTTCGCGTGGAACCGCTCGTTTAGGATCGACGGTTTTACCGTCAATGATGTGCGGTCGATTAGCCATAGCTGCATCTACCTGTAACAAGCCATGACAAACTACATTTTCTCCTAAATGATTTAATTTAATGTAGAGAATATGAGCCTATCTAGGTCATTTTTTTCAGTGTATCTTAGTTTCTTATGACTAAATCTAGTATTTTTGTCAGCCTATTTTATGTTAAAAAAAATACTATGCTACCGGGCAATCACAATTATCAATTATCACATTCGATTGTTGCATTTACGTCTCTCAGCTTTTAATCGCTGGATTTTCCTAATGAAGCTTAAATTTCTTAAATAAAAGAAATCATCAATAATAAGGTAAGTATCAACAACTTATAGTATTTATCTCTCATCCTAGAAACTAGAAAACAGTTCAACCATGATGGAACCGACAATGAATTCATATTCTTACCAACCTTAGAAATGAATTATAATTGAATGTAATCAATCTTTCATACCTACAGTTTATATATATGATTTTTACAATAGTTAACTACATCGTACCTCGGACTGCTTCGAAAAGCTGACAAAACCGAAGCCACGTGACCGTTTCGTTGCCGGATCACGCATGACAACGCAGTCCACCAAAGTACCCCATTTTGAATAAAATTCTTTGAGAGTTTCATCGGTGGTAGAGCTTGTAAGCCCACCAATAAACATCTTCCGATATTGTTCCGGTTCAAGGTTTCCACCGGCCGCATCCTTAAGGAATCTGCTGAATCGACCTCACTTTATAAAATTAAAATAATCGGCAAATAAACTCCGTATTCGTTTCCCGAACCATAAAAAAGTTTCAAATCTTGGGCGTGTTCTCCAAAAAACACTGCCTTATGACTTTACCATTTGAAGAAAAACGATAAATCATCATGGTATGAATCATTACTGCCGATGCTAGCATGGCACCAGATTCGTGGAAATGATTTTAATAACTGAAAAATGGGGTGCTTCGAAACTACCTGATCTTATGCTCACTTTTACCTGGTTATGGAGTGAACTTACTCTTATCCTGAACTTTGATTAATCCTGGAGGCTCATCCTGAATCTTGTTTAATCATGCATCTTAAAATAGCTTAAAAAATAACATGGACACATTCCTTGATATTTGCCTGCCTGCTGCTTCATTACTGTGCTTCTCTCCATGTTAATACCTGCTCGCTTTTGACCTCATTAAACCAAATTAGTAACAAATAAGTAAACATGTAAACAACGAAAAAGTCAATAAGATAAGCGAGAGAAAAAGTAAAAAGACTAGAAAGTAAATGCTAAATTAGTAAAAGCCTTACTCCGTTTTCTTCAGTCTTCACCATCGTATCTGTGTCTGTTTTGTGTCACTCTCTTAACACTGACTGTATTTCTGATAGTGATTAAGTGAAGTTATCGAGATCCCCTCACAACAAGTCAGTAGTAGAAGTACAACAATGTCTCTCTCAGTGATTCCTGATTCTTGCCTGAATGCCTGCCTGATACTGATCCTGATTTTTATACCGATAGAGTTTTCTTTTCTCAACTTAGCTGGCTGGCACACCCACTGCCTTAACACAATTTACAACGTGAAAATAGTCTTCATTCAACACAAATTCATGCAGAGAGATGGAAAAAGTTTTGATAAAAACGCTTGGTTCCAATCAGAATTCACCCGCTCATCTTTCAACCTTAACCATACTAAATGTCCAAATTGAAAGCACTAACTAAACTAGTATTTTCACTACCCAACATGTCAAACATATTTCGCCTCATCTGGATGGTCGCCGTCCTCTTCCTCCCTCTCATTTGAGCCCCTCCCGTCCCCTCTTCCTTTAACTCTCACACCTACCATATCCTTGACCGCTTTTTATTATTAAGACTTTCCATGTTCACCTCATGATTTCCAGATAATTAAATAGAACTTATAGAAACTTGGTTAGACAATGTAAGGACAACGCCACACCAACCGTTCGACCATCACACACGAAGCCAAGAAAAAACAGAGCCGCCGCACCCTCACCATTTCTCAGGTAGTCCTCCCTAAAATGCCAATATCGATTAGAGCCGTGGGATGTTTATGACAACTTCACGTCTCAAAGCGCTATTTCGAAGGAGAGTAAAGGTACGGTGGACAGAAGAAGGAGTGATGAATGGCGTTGATGGTGTAGTAGCGTATGTGTAGCTTGTCAGAAATTTCACACAGACTTCAAAATACTGTTTTATTTTCAAAAAAAGAAAAAAAAAATTACTATGTTTGAATATTTAAGAAAGGAAGAAACCGAACTTCTGAACATGCAGGATTTTACTGAAAAATTCAAAATTTACTTGAAGATATGAGTCACAGTCATCAATTTAATTATATGATAATTCACAAATGGAATCTGATTCCTAAGATTTTCCCGAAGATAGCCTTCTCTTAGCTGCATACGTCTTCTTCGACGTCTTTCATAATTGTTAGGGATCAAAGTCAGACTACATGTTACATGTATAAAGAATTTGGTGATAGCTTCAACAAGCTCCCACCAACGTCTCAACAAACTACCTACAACATAATGATAATAGTTTTTGAAGAATTGAAAGTGCAGTGTTTGCATCACAATGAAACGATTAATAGTAAATTTTGCTGAAAATCGAGCTTTTCAACTGAAACGAATTTTAATTCTGGATCGATTCAATTTCATCGCAGCTTTAAATCAACGATCGTGTAAATTGAATAGTGTATTTGGTGCACGTGCATGTTTTTATTTGTGTCTCACTTCTGTTATGTCGGAATTATATTCAGAAATCATGTATGACTGAGAGTGGCATATATTTTCTCTACGATGATAGCAATGCATGTGAAGAAACAGTCGATATCACGTTTTTTGAAACGTTACTTCCAATACAGAATATATCAGTGACCGCAGAAAGGAACAAATATTAATGGTATTTACATTGTTTAGTCAAAATTCCGTGACAAGAAAAGTATCAATAGGCTTATCACATGAGGAAGATGAAGCACTGAATGTCCTTCGTCGATCTGCGAAACGTTCATCATCACTTTGTGCTCTGATTTCCACGTTAAAACCTCGAAAGTTCCAATTTTCTCTTATATACAGTAAAATTTTGCAAGTAAACAGGTAAAAGTAAAATGAAGTATACAAAATAAATCGGAAATTTTCCAATATTGCAAACATATGATATCCGACATGATAAATTAATTGCCACTTTAAATGTCTTGGTACCATTTATAAATTGTAAACTTATACTACCTCTACTTCTTATTTTTTTGTTCCTTGAACTAGTTCGTCTTGGAGAGTTTTTCCGAATTATGTCTGATTCACGTCCTGAATCGATAGCTGTTACAATTGGTGGCATACAGGAAGGATCCACTGATTCTTGCTCTCGTGATAAATTCAATATTTTTTTCTTACTCCTGAAGCATTTAACGATGCCAACAAAAATTAGTGTGAAAATGATGAACATAATCAAGTACTTTCATGATCCACATGATATTCTAAAGTTAATTATCGATTTCTGAAAGAAAAATCGCTCTTCGAAGATACCCAAAGCGATTAAATTGAAATCTCCACAATCTCTTCTCTCATCAGAGAGAACATATTTAAAAGAAAAGAAATGTGATGAATCCAATCACTGAAATCAATATTAGAAGTAATAAGGACCTGATAGTATTCCTGTAATTAGTAGGCGATGGTGAGCCTTCATCATCTGATTCTGTGTGTGTAGTATGAGATGGATGTTGAGTGTCCCTCGGTCCACGACGAAAATCTTGTTTAGAATAGCATCTTCGCTGACTCCCTCTACCAATTCCTGAAATTTTCTTTTATTTCTTCTTGTTTGTTTCTTGATTGTTTTATCAGTTGTTCGTTGCATGCAAAACTAATTATTTCCAAATTACCAATGAATGGGGTGGAAAAATAAAAAAATGCAGGAAACAAACGTTAACAAAAATTGAAACCTACTTCGGCGATCATGAATGCGTGATGTTATGATGCATATTTGTTGCAAGTTTGGATCATCGGAAGCACTAAGATTATAATTTCGAATATTTTGCATCGGTATCTCTACGATAAGTAATTCCGGTTGAAGATTTATATCAACATTCTCCAACTCCACCGGCACTGAATTGTTACAGTAGCAAATCGGTCCCATAAATAAATCTAAAACAACGAGATATGATTTGTCAATCAACTGTATTATTACCTTTTTACTATTTAAAGTTCAAAGGTAATGCCAAAAAATAGAAAGAACTGCAACTTCTTTGCAACCATCACATCTTTATCGTTTACTACTTTCTATTTGAGAAGTTCAAATTTTATTCTCGTTTTCGACAACAATTTTTTTCTTGAAGATTACTGTAATTCAAACGTGAAATTAAAACTCATAAGAGAACAATATTCCCCCGCTTCACATTGCTGCCGATCTCATTAAGTTCTCGCTTGAGGAAACTAATCGAAAAGTATTAAGCTAAGCCTATGAAAATATCATATAGAAAATTTTGAATAGTTTTTTTCGAAAGCTTTCATTTCTTTTCTTACGTTTTAGTTAAAATGACGTCTGACGACTTAAAGATGAAAAATAAAATGCATAAACAGTTCATCTATAGTCGATAACATTTTAGAAGTCAGATGGCTAACAGGACATTCTTCATCTTGTTTTTCGATTTCAAAAGAATCGATTTGAACTTAACTTAATATTGTTCAATTAGTTTTCTCAGATAAGAAATTAATAAGATCGGCAAAGATGTCAAATAGAAAGATACTTGTTCTCTTACGGATTCGAAATTGTTCTCTTACTTTCACATTCGAAAATATTTTTTCAAACTGACGATAAAATATCCCGTATGCTCATCTGACATAACATAAGAATCAGTTTTATATGAAATAACTTTCGTATTAGAGCATTATTTCTTTATCTAAATGCACATTTTGTCGGCCTTATAAAACTTGCTTTATCTATAAGATTTCTCACAATCATATGAGATTGGAGACGAAAACTGATTTCTAAATCCTTCATCAATATAACACAAATTATTACCAGATGTACTATCATCGTCCGAGGATTTTTCACAACCGTCATGCCTGGAACTATTATCTTCTTCTTTCGAATAGCGTCCTCGAATAGCAATCCCACATTCCTTAGAAGTTTTGCTGAGGAAATGCTGCTGTTGCCGATGTTCTATTTTAACTGGACGGGTAACATGTACAATAGTATCTGATTTCATACTGTTCGGTATTCTATCATTGTACCCGAAAAATGAAATTTGCATAATTGTATACTTTCACCATTTAAAAAAATTTGATATGGAAATTTCATAGAAGTCTGAAAGCAAAAATAGTTGTTGAAATATCGAAGTTTTAAGAGATTTTTCATAATAGTTGTTATTTTGTATAATAAGATTCGGAATGGCTGCCTGCAGAATAAAAAATTTTGATATTAACATAAAATGGTCGAGCGCATTAGTCACTGCAAAATGTTGCAAACTGCCTAGAAATCGGAAATCATCATGCAGTTTAACGCTTTACTTATGGATAAGTACTAATTATGCTTTTGACCAAAAAATGAGGTTTGAAATGCTCAATACAATGATTATCATTCAAATCTCCTGCTTCAACAGAATCAATCAAGGAATTGGTCTCACCCTATTAGAAACAAAATATCACCACCTATTGTATTTTTATTAAGCTACAAACATCAGACGAAGAATGACAGAAACTAAAATGTATTAATCTTCTGCAGGTTAAATATCGCGACAGCGAACGAGGCGACTTCGAAGCAATGTTATTCAATTTGAAATTTAATTTTTCTTTTTTCATTTGCAATGACTTGAAATATATAATTTATCCAACAATGATACTCTACACTTCACTCCAAAAACTAGCAGATCGGTGCTGATTATATCAAACACTAGATTCTAAGAGATATTACTATTTCTTGCTGGTGCATATCGGTACCGTTCTCTTGATGTTCCTGACGTAATACCATTATCACTGTTGCTACTTTTTTTGCAATGGTCAATACTGTAAGCCATGCTGCTGTGGTCATGGCTCTTGGTTTCATTATCCAAATTTCGATCCAGGTCCTCCCGATTATAATTAATTACGTGTTGATGCATTTCACATTGCTGATTAGCTGAGAATAATATCTGGAACAGCAATATTTTTTGATACTGAAACTTCTGGAAGACAATTATTTTGGAAGGTTCAAAATTCTTTTCTTCATCGGTTTTTAGATTTTTTTTTTCGGGCTACTTAAATCTTTGCTTGTCATGTACTCGTCGTAGAAGTGTCAACATCAGTGAAAAATGGAAGATTCTGCCTAGTGATTATGATGATTTACCTATCTTCTTCATTTCTTCTAATCAAAAGGAAGAGAGGGAAAACATTTTTATGACCCATGAAGGAAGACAACTTATAGCTGAAAATTGCACTGCAATACTGAAATATTAAACAGAAGAAAGAAATGATAAAAAAGATTCAAAGATGCAGAAAAATCTTTCCAACTTGTGAGCCTTTCATAAGCTATAATTTTGGATTTCATAAGAAAAATGACAAAAATAAAAACTTACATATTGGCGGTTTGTTGATATAGCTGAAGTATTTTCAATCGATATGATCGGTTGCTCTTTCAATTCTTTAGTTCTTTCCACCATTTCATCTTCTATCGTCCTACCGTGTATTGCCTTTTGCCGTTCATTTATTACTGATTTTGAGAAATGCTGCAACAAAAAATCACAATGTAAAAATTCAATCAAGTCGAATTGGTTAAAAGGAAGTCGCTCGAAGCTAAAGTGTGTCTAAAAAGCCTAAAAATTCTTTGATTTAAAGAAGAAATGCTTTATTACATTAAATTCAAAAGATTTTTTGAATCCCGATTATTTCATACTGCGATAAAAATGTTTATCCAAAACTCTCTAATACAATAGAGTGAAAAGAAAAAAAAAAAAAAAAAAACGAACTATGAAACTTGAATATACCGAAATTTCGAATTAATGTTCGTGTCACTAATTTGAGTTGAAAAAAAAATGGGATGAAAATTAGATGCATGCCTTTCTACAAACACTCAACATACCTAATACAAATATGAAGAAATTTACATGACCAAGCAGGAATAAGCTGCAAGACTACGGTAAGAAAAAAATCATTTCAAAAGAAATAATTGTGCAGCTGAATCCCGCGAACAGTATTCGCAAGCAATGTTTATCATTTATTCGCAGATAGGTTTCATGTATTCTCGTACTGAAGAGGATATATGTAAAATTTCTGTGATGTCTAAGCCCAACTGATAGAGCAATTTCACTGTTCATGACTATCTTCAACAGTTTGATTCATTGGTCAAGATGGGTCAACACAAGGAGCTGTACAAGATAAGTTATGCAAATTATATAGTTATCTTTGCAAGAATAATGATCTCTTCTAGTGGCAATGCAGTTAGATTGAATTCTGAATAAAAAAACCCACAAACTGCTTCATTCACTTTTTCTTTTTTTCTTTCTAGTAAAAATGTTGGTTAATCTACTCCTCATTAGTCAAATGACAAAGAATAATACAACAACCTTTTGCCGAAATTTTGTCACACGATTGAAAATATTGCAAGCTCTTCATTCCTAGCCATATTTGAATAATTCCATTTTATCGTTCCTCCGAGGGGAACTAATTGAGTCGAAGTGATTTTTTTTTTCAGTCAAGTAAATCAAATGACTTTGGAAATACCCAATTTCAAAGGAATTCCAGTATATATAGTTTATTTTATAATGCTCTCAAGTAACACCAAAACAAGAACCATTGGAATTACTGCAATTATTTTTCAGTTCCTGACGATCAATAAGCAGTAGATGACATTCTGTTATTCGTAGATTTACTATTGATTTCAGTAGATGTCTGCTCCTTGTGACAGATATTTCGGTATATAAATCAAGAATCAACAACAAAGTCCATATTACGTTTTCAACAAGCTCTCCTTCTGCTAAAATTTATGAAAATTTATAATCCACATAAAATAAAAACAAAATATATTTTTACGACAAGTTTATCAAAATAATTCAAGCTTTTACTAACAATCTTCCGTTTGGAGAAAATACCGTTGTAGTGAAATGATTCAGAAAAACAGTATCTCAATAAATGATCAATTGTCCAAAGTACATGCGACGTAAGTTTTCAATCCATAATTGGAACATATGAAATTTGAATAAAATGATAACTTTAAAATAGACTGCAAAAAAATGATGGAAGGTTTTTAGACAATTCAAGTAAAATACTTTCCTGATATATTTTAAACAAAACAATTCCTCTTTTACATTATATTATATTTTATTATATTATTCTATTATATTATCAAACTTCTCTAAATATTTCATGTTTTCAGATTTAAAAAAATTAAAATAATATGAATTTTGCTTTTTTTTTTATTGTTTACTGGCTGGACTTGTCACGCGTTGCTGTGGCAATGCGTAACCGGTCCAGCAAGTCTTTTTAAATAAAAATGTCAATGTTTTTTGTTCAAAATCTTAAATATTTAAAAGATCTTATCACTGTTTTGAAATTTCAGTACAACGTTGTATTTAAATACGTGATGTTTTTATATTTTTTTATGTACACGCGTTGCTGTGGCTTGTCTATTTAATTGGAAAATAAAGAAAAGGAATCAAAATATAAATCAAAATGAAAATAAATCGAAATCTCTGTAAATTCAGTTTAACAAAACAATCGAAAACATTGAAATGGAATTGCAAAACTGGAAATTTGGAAATCAAATGGATCGTAAATCGCAAACACTGAAAGTGAATCGTAAAGTACTTAGTATAAAGCGTGTTGCTTTTACGCCCAATAGATGGTGCTGTTTTTCAAAAAAAAAAAAGCATGTTTTTATCTCTTCCACATGTTTGTTTCATTCATTCGCTAAATGCAATCATGTTCGCAATCATGTCATCCTGAAGTCAAGTTGTATATCGCTATGCTGCTTCTGTTGGGAAAAAATATCTGATCAAATTGTATGATTTGGTTTATCGTTTGGTTGGATTGGAGATTGCTTCTTCTTGCTGTGTGACAAATCAATAATAGCAGTCGTTTGGATGCTCACTACGTTGTCGTATTTTCCGTTTCCGACTGTCGTTCTCTTTTTGTTTTATCACTGACATCACTTCCGCTGAACTGTTGCTTGTTTCGTTGAACTCTGGCTCATACTGCCGCCAAACTGTCTTCGAAATTGACTTGTGACTGAACTTGAACTTGAATTCCTGCTGCCGTCAAATTACGTGATCAAAACGACTCAAGCTTCGAAATTCTGATCTTTTCAATTCTTCGGAGCTTCGCCTTCTCCAGCATATCTCTTAAAACTGGTTGACCTCACTTTTTTTTATCTATGAATCGGAGTGTTTTAGCGGTAAACATTTGATTCCTTTGAAATTCTGTCGCGTTATTTGAAGTTTAATATTCCTTGTATGTTATGATTTTCTTTTTTTTTCGGAAAAAGATCAGATAGTTTGCAATTTGACTTGCAGTCTGTTGGATTGGAGATTGCTTCTTCTTGCTATTGTGACTCGACTAGCTCACAGTAGGTTTTATTGGATTTATACGATATTATATCGCACTTGTAGAATAATAAAACTTAAAGAACAATAGCGGTAAATAATAAAAGATACTAACAATCGTTCGAATGCTCACTGTGTAATCGTACTTTCCTTTTATGATTGCTGTTCTCTTTTCGTTTCATTACTGCTGTTGCTCCTGCTGAACTGTCGCTCGTGCTGTCGAAACCGTTCTCGAAGTTAAACTGGAATTAAACTGCCGCTGATACTGATCCTATTGACACTGCTGTTGAAGACAGTGATATTGTAGACTGATCGTAGACACGCAATCGGTACTCGAAAAACCCCTTTTTATATGATAATCCTTGTATTGATAGTGGCGGAGACTTACAACATATTAATCACAAAAAGATTGGTATCACGACAAATGATAAGAGACGGATAATCCTCACATAACGTTCCCGACAGTTAACATCTAAAAAAAAAGTTAACATCTCAAATTTCATTCGAAACACATGAGCTCCATTAGTAGATCGGAAAATGGTAGAACAGAGGCCTTTGTTTCGAGATATGAATGATTCATTTGCCTGAGAAATATTACAAATACTATGTGAGAGAATAATACGGAGGAAGAGAAAAGGTAAAGATAGATAGGGAAGAGGAGAGTGAAAGGAATAAAAAAGAGACAAAGTGGAAGAACGATAAAGGAGGAGAAGGGCAGAAGAAAGGGAAAGAGAAAGAAACATATTCAAAAACAGCATATTTTTACCTCATGTCGGAAAAATCCGAAAATTGGTATAAATAAGGGGTGTTAAAGGTCAGGAAGCGTATAATTTCAAATGTACCAATAGATTGATAACAGTGGGAGAAACAAGTTTGCCGACAAATGACCCAACTAACAGATAAATAAAACGAAATCATGAGGCGCCAAATTGGAGATCAGGAAAAAACGAGGGATTCCGAAAGGATATATAAGGATCGGATCTGAAGCAGATAGTCATTGTTATTCTATGATTGGTCTACGAGCGGCAGTGTTTCTACAGCAGCTATCGACAAGGGTTTTCCATCGACAATATTCTACAATGACACCCAACAAATCGATTCGGATTGACAATATTCTACAACGACCCCCAACAATAATCGATTCGGATCGACATAACAATCAACAATCAGGGACCAGGATTATTCTCTTCGGCGAGCAACAAAGGAAAGAAATCCAGTGATAAATCATCTGGATATTTTGGACTAATTGTTTGCTCGATATTGTTACCTCTTTAATAAATACATTTTTCTAACAGGAATTGTCATATTCGCAAAATTATTTACACGACAAAAATTTGGTGCCCGAGGTGAGGTAACAATGCCAAATCAAGATAGCTGAACCGGCCAAAACGAGGATCGAAAAACTCATCAGTGAAGTCGGGGAGCTAAACATAACGCTACCAGATCTGCATCTATCGAGGGAAGAGCTACGACACGAACACGAAGTCAGAAGAAGAATCATCAAGGAGAAAATAATGCGTCTTGGACTCTATATAAGCACACTTGAAACTAATCGGAAGTGGCTGGAATACATCGAAAAAATTACGGATCAGCAAACAAGAAAAAAGAAGATAAATATGGAAAAATGATCGACGACAGTAAAGGTATTGTAAACTTGATAAGTGAGGCTAAAGAAGCTATCATAACTTTAAATATTTTTAATGATGACAACGAGTTAGCTCTTCAACGATTGAATCAACAAGATGCGAAAGAATTACCTCCGCAAAACGAAATTCCCTTATACTACGCAACGGTAAATTTACCACAATTGCCATTACTAATGTTTAATGGCGATCCAAAATCATGGAGACAATTTTGGAGCAGCTTCAAAGCAGCAGTCCATCTCCAAAATATTCCAAATATTCAAAATTTGAATTACTTGATATTTTGCCTCAACGGAGTTGCTTTACTAACCGTGAAAGGTTATGATATCGCTCCGGAGAACTATAACGTCATAAGAAAGATTTTAAAAGAGAAATATGGCAACCCTCTCATTATTAAAAAATTACTCTACAATGAATTACATTCAATCAGAAGAAATGATCGAGAGTGGAAAATAACCACTGAAACAATGGAAAGAATTTTACGACAACTGAATGCTGCAGGTGAAAATTTACAGCATTCTAGTATAGAAATCATCATTGAAAGTAAATTACCTGCGAGGATATTAGACAAAGTGTATCAGTTAAAGAAAGAGCAAGAAATGTGGGCGGTTGACAAGCTAAGATAATTCCTGACAGAACTAGTGCAAAGAAATGAAGAAATCACTAGATGCCAAACTCTTAATGAAGTAAAATCACTGAAAGAAATTAAAATGAAACGAGCCTCATATGCATAAACAAAACAATCTTAAATTGACTACAGAATCAAAAAGACATTCTACGGCTAACAAAGATAGAAAACCCTGCATATTTTGCAAAAAAGACCATTGGAATAATCAATGCCATATTTATCCTACGCTCAGACACCGATTGGAGCGTCTGAAAGAACCCAATGCATGCACCAATTGTCTTCGAACAGGTCATGCAACAAATGATTGCAATAAAAGAAAACTTTCATGTTTCTATTGCAAAAATCTCCACAATACGGCGCTATGTTCTAGCAAATATAAGGAAGCTACCCAAACAGTGGAATCAAATAAAGAAAAAGTAGAATCAACTACAATAACAAATTCAATAACCGAAAAAGGAGTGCAATAAAGTAATTTACTTTTATGCAGGAAATCAATATAGTCAATCCAAATTACCCGAGAAATCAACAAAAAGCGTTAGCTCTGTTTCACATCGGTTCGCAACTATTCTTTATATCTAAGGGTTTAGCAAATCGATTGAGACTTGAGAAAACCGAAGAAAAGGAATTGAAGATCGCTTCGTTTGATAATAAGACACTGAAAATATGTCTTGCTACCAAAACAGAATTAGGAGTAAAAATTGGACAAAAGGATACAATAATGTTCGAGGCAACTGTTATCGACTACTTAACAAATAAGTTACACGTAATTTGGATAAAAAGAATTGCAATCCATAAAACAACAAAATCAACTAGTTGGTCTCAAAAGTCATTGGAAGCAACCCGACATACTTATTGGAGCTGACTACTTCTTCAAATTTATCCAACTAAATAAGATCGAGAATTTGAAATCCGGATTCTCGTTACTTCACACAAAAGTTGGACCGATGATAGCTGGATCGGGATATACGGATGAAATTTATAATCATAATTCAATATCCGTAGAATCTACCTGTATCGTTAATGCTACAAATGTTCTAGATATAGAGTGGAAATTAGAATTAATAGATATTCAAGAACAATCTAATGCATGTGATGATGAAAAGGCATTAGAACATTTTAAACGAAGTATCATCAAGAAATATAAGAGATATCAAGTCTGCTGGCCATGGAAAGGTTCGAATATTAAATTTAACGACAACTATGGTCTTTGTCTTGATCGATTGAAATCATTAATCAGACGACTTCAAACTAATTTTCAACTACTTAATCGATACAATGAAGTAACTCAAGAACAGCTACAATCGAACATAATCGAAGAAGTATCTTTGGACATGAATCAGTTTTTTTTTTTTTTTTTTCAACTACTTAATCGATACAATGAAGTAACTCAAGAACAGCTACAATCGAACATAATCGAAGAAGTATCTTTGGACATGAATCAGGTTGGCATGATTCATTATTTGCCTCATCATGAAGTATTAACACCGAATAAATCTACGACAAAATTGAGAATCGTTTACGATGCATCAGCTCATATTAAAAGGACAAAGAGTCTAAATGATGTTTTGTATCGTGGACCAATAACATTTCCCGATTTAATCGGAATTTTACTTAGATTTCGAACGATGGAAAATGTAATAGTAGCTGATATTGAAAAAGCATTTCTTCAAATAGAACTGCACCCATCAGATAGAAATTGCACCCGATTTCTTTGGCTGAAGGATATCAAAGGTACAATAAGCGAAGAAAACTAAATTGTTATCGTTATAAAAGAGTTCCGTTTGGAGTAATCTCATCACTTTTCTTATTGTCAGCAACCTTAAAGTATCATTTGGAAAGTCATAAAAGTAAGATTGTTCATGAGGTAAAGGAAAATCTTTACGTTGATAACATAATACTATCGACTGGAGGTACAGACGAAGCGCTTATAAAATATCAAGAAATGAAATCTATTTTTTGCGAAGCTTCAATGAAAATAAGAGAATTTCTTTCAAACAATCAAGAATTCAATGAACTCATACCACAAAGGGATCGCGCAGATGCAAGTCAAATGAAGAAAATTCTTGGAATTAACTGGTATTATATTAGAGACATCATACAATTAATATTAAAACCATGGACTGGAGAGGAAATAACAAAGAGATCTGTTCTACGATTCGTAGCCTCTCAATATGATCCATTAGAATTTCTTGTTCCGGTATTGATTCAATTCAAAATATTTCTTCAAAACTTATAGAAAATAAATATCGCTTGGGATCGAACCATAAGCGAAGAAGATGAGGAACTATGGAATAAACTCACAAATGAATAGCCAAAAATCGTAAAGGAATTTTCGCGATTCACTACAATTTTCTCAAATGGAATACAAATTCACGTCTTCACTGACGCATGAAATACAGCGTATGCAGCAGCAGTATATGTGCAAGATCAAACGAAAGAATTTCTGATTTTTGCCAAATCTCGTATTGCATCAGTTAAAGGGATGATTATACCACGATTAGAATTACTCGTAATACTTATTGGAGTAAGAGCTGCCCAATCTGTAATAAAACAACTAGAACCCGAAAATATAAAAGCAATTTTATGGTCGGATTCTCAATGCGCATTACATTGGATACAGAATTATTCACGACTATTACCAACTTTTGTTCAGAATCGAGTCGAAGAAATAAGGAAGGCAAAATTTTCATTTCCTTATATTCCCAGCGAACACAATCCAATCGATATAGCAACCAAGGGAATTTCACCTAAAGAATTAAAAAATTGCAACTTATGGTGGAAAGGACCAACATGGCTAAAAGAAGAAGAATTAAACTGGCCAAAATGGACGTCAGAGAAGATCATGAAAATGAAGAAGAGAAATTAATCGCAAAAGTAACCGCTCAATTTTTGCATCCAAGAAATAAAACTTATTGACGGAAATCGCTTTAGTAAATGGTTAAGATTACTAAAAACAACCGCTTGGATTCTCAAATTCATAAAATTGATAAAAAAAAAAAAACAATAAAACAAAAATTATCATCGTTACCACCGATCTCAATTGAGAAAAATCGACTCACAAGCGATGATTACAAATTAGCAGTACGGATATTAATCAGGCAAGCACAGTCAGATGGTTTAACTGAAAAGGAAATAGATAAATGGAATCTTTATTACAACGAAGAAGAAAAATTGTGGAGATCAAAAGGACGATTGGAAAACTCCGAATTAGAAGACAGCAGTAAATATCCAATTTATCTTCTAAACACAATCCAATAACAAAACTCATTATACAACAACAGCACGAGGATTTATACCATGCCGGAATCGCTCACACTCTATCAGAAATGAGACGAAGATTCTGGATACCTAAAGGTCGAACAGAAAGAAGTTAAACAAATCTTAAATAAATGCATGGGCTGTAGACGATGGACTGCTAAACCATTTAAATTACCAATCACGCCCAATTTTCCAAAGTCTCGAGTTAAACGATCAAGAACCTTTGCACACGTTGGTTTAGACTATCTGGGCCCTCTTTCTATCAAAACGAATAATGGTATAGCAAAAAGATGAATAGCTCTTTTCACATGTTTTACTACGAGAGCTGTACATTTAGAAGTTGCGGAAAATTTATCTGCTGAAGAATTTTTACATATTCTAAGGAGATTCGTTGCCAGACGCGGATATCCAGAATTAGTCCTGAGCGATAACGCCAGCCAATTTCAGTTGGTTTTTAAGACTATTATGGAACAAAATATTAAACTAGTTGATTACTTTGCAAAAAATGGTATGGTCTGGAAAAATATAATACCTAAAGCTCCTTGGAGTGGAGGAATATAAGAAAGATTAATTGGTTTGACGAAAAAGCCATGAGAAGAGCCATCGGACAGGAAATGTTGAAGGAAAAGGAATTAATACATTGATAGTGGAAATAGAAGGTATTCTTAACACGCGGCCATTGACTTATGTGAATTTTGATGACTAAATTATCATCCGACCAATTGATTTCCTTTCTCCTAATGCCTCTTTAATCGTACCAATTTATGATTACGATCCAGAAGAATTCATTCCCCATCAACCAAATACTAAGGAAAAACTCATAAAACACAGTCTAATACTCTTAAAAGTTTGGATAGATTTTGGGAAAATGGAAAGATGAATATCTGGTTAGTCTTAGAGAAAGAACTCAAAGAGAACATGTCTCCCCCCGAATAACAGAAAAAAGAATTCCTCAAGAAGGCGAAGTAGTCTTAGTCAATGAACCAGAAACTCCTCGTGGCATGTGGAAATTAGGTAAGATAAAGGAAACTGTAAAGGGTAAAGATCAAGAGATAAGAAATGCTCTGATCGAAATGCCAAATGGAAAAGTTCTCAACAGACCGATAAATGTGTTATATCCACTAGAAATAAATGAAGAAAGACCAATAACTCAAAGGGAAAATCTTGATAAACCTATAGCAGCTAGAACAAAAAGCGCTCTAAGACAACGAATGCAGGAATTTGTAAATCGATAGTGATGAAGTTACGAATCCAATCAAAGAAGAATTATCAGAAGGAAAACTACAATGGAAATTAATAATCTCTGTTAAGTTGAATTTTGATTAAATTCTTAGTTTTCTTCAAATCCTCAAAAAAGGGGGTAAAGCAGTTATTCATTTCTTCCTAACTAATTAATTTTCCTCGGTCGGAAATGTCGGAATAATCCGAAAATTTGTATAAATAAGGGATGTTAAAGGCAAGAAGCGCATAATTTCAAATGTACCAATAGACTGATAACAGTAGGGGAAACATGTTTGCCGACAAACGACCCAACTAACAGATAAATAAAGCGAAATCATGAGGCGCCAAATTGGAGATCAGGAAAAAACGAGGGATTCCGGAAGGATATATAAGGATCGGATCTGAAGCAGAAAGCCGTTGATTGGTCTACGAGCGGCAGTGTTTCTACAGCAGCTATCGACAAGGGTTTTCCATCGACAATATTCTACAACGACACCCAACAATAATCCACAACGACCAACGACCCCCAACAATAATCGATTCGGATTGACAACATTCTACAACGACCCCCAACAATAATCGATTCGGATCGACATAACAATCAACAATCAGGGACCAGGATTATTCTCTTTGGCGAGCAACAATGGAAAGAAATCCAGTGATAAATCATCTGGATATTTTGGACTAATTGTTTGCTCGGTATTGTTACCTCTTTAATAAATACCTTTTTCCAACAGGAATTGTTGCAGTCAAAAAATTATTTTCAACATTGTGTCAAAATTTAAAGGAGTTACGAACCTTCGGGAATTTGAGGTTGGTAACAATGAACATTTACATTTTTATTTATATAGAAAGATAGATTGACTGCGAGACTTAAATCATCGGGATTATCTTTTGTAGCAAAAACAACAAACGATTGTAAATTTCTCCAACTCCCCACTTTTTTCTAAACCTATTATAGTGAGAATTTTCTCCGAATTTTTTATATCCAAACTCATCTACTGAAAAAGTAACATGAAGGTTAAATCGTTTAAAAGAAACCATATCATCTAAATGAAAATAGAACGGCCAAATTGATCTGTTTTTAAATATCAAATATTCTTGCGGTTGGCATAGCTTTATCATGGACTATTTCATTATTTGATTTTCTTTAAAATTATTGGAAAAATAATCCTACTTTTGGGTCATCTTTAGCGAAACAAGACATCTGTTTTGGTGCTTTTTCGTTCACTACAATATCCATGGCATCTTGTCGTAACAAGCGAACAGCAACCAGGCTATTGATCAGGTACAATAATGCAGCAAGAATCGAACTGAGCCCAGCCAAAAGAAAATACAAGTTATCCATCAACTAAACAAAATCAAATTTTTAGGTAATTGAAATGCCTATTATATGGACTGCACACAATATAAAAAGTATTATAGGGACTTTTCTGCAACTTCTGAAATGCATAACTGTTTCAGGTTAAGTTAATGGTCGATTTTTAGATAATGATGCATTACGACTTAGAAACCGAATGATAATTCTACCATGATTATTTAATGTTTCCCGGAAATGCCACAGATTTTTGGGACAAACAGATTTCATATGTATTGAGAAATTTTAAATACTTTTTGAAATTCAATTAGAGATCAATCGGTTTTCAAAAAACTTTCGGATTTTAGTGCTTATTCCAGATATTCTATATTCAATATAAACCTTTTGTATAATTTAAAAGCAAGTAGCACTCAAATTATTTATTTTGTACATTCCTAATAACTATAATGCAACGTCAAAGTCAAATGTCTTTGACAGTTCATGGGAATTCTATGTAGAATTATTGCAAACATTTTTTTGCATATTAAGAAAGCTCTTTGATACTTCAGGAGACTAAAGATTTAAAAAATAGTCAGGTGTATCTAAAGATAAATATCAATCTGCATATCCGTAGCTGACTCAGCATACTTCACATCACTTATTTTAATTGTTATTAGTTGCTTTTCTAAACAAATTAAAGAAAAAAAAACCTTGAAAAAACCACAAAACAATAAGATGCCGAAGCCTGAAAAGACGACAGCCATTGTGAAACACACTGCAATTTCAACTCGAAGCCAACTTCTTTCTACCGCTCTATAGTACTTATCGCATCTAATTTTTTGTTTTGGTAATCGCAATATCAGATATATACCTGAAACAAATAGTTATGTTATCGCAGTATCAGATATATATACCTGATATACGAAAACTGACTGTTTGTATATCAAATCAACAATAACTCTTCAATTGCCATTTTCTTTTCTAAATTCAAATTATTTTGAGAATAAAAACAAGAACAGTGCTATACAGAAATTACGAACTGCTATTGAAGCAACGCTATTCAATAATTTCAATGATTTGAAATACAGTACGCTTTAGATATTATCGTTTCCAGTGTAATTAATTTGAAATGTTACATAATCATAACTTATTCCTCAAATTTATTTAGTCAGTGGTAAAATTTCATCTTGATTTGACTTAGATTGCTGGGCCAAATGTCCGCAGATGCTGTTTTTTCGTTTTATCTGAATGGCACGATATAATATTTGATCCGTTTTTGTCAGAAAAGTGAGTATAAATTTAAGTGAACCAAAGCAACATACCGAAAGGGGGTATTAGAAGGCAAGTTAATGCAAGCATCCATTGAGGACCGGTATTGTATAAACAGTAAACCACAAAAGTGGAACAAATAAACTGGAAAATTTTCAACAGAATACGGGATATTATTTGCATCGATATCATCTGCAAATTCATTCTAATTTTTTAGAAATGCTAAAGAAAAAAAAAGAAAAAAAGAAAAGATAGCAGAAAATATTCGAATGATATTTGTTTTATCTGACTAGCCGATCCAAACAAAAAATATACCTTTTATTTTTACTCTTTCACTGAAATGAAGGAATGAACGTATGAAGATTGGATGAAAATCTTTTTTTTTTTTTGGTATTCACATGTTCGCAGTTTTTGGTGAGTCAGAAAATAAATTAAGAGCATAAAAAACAATGAGATTAAAAATAAAGAATTTGTCGTTAATTTTCTACTGAACTCTCGTTTGACTTTATTCTTGTAGACTGTATTTTAACTTTCATGGATAATTCTAAAAAGTTCACCAACATAGCAGATCATCCAACTATTCCATAATGTACTTTTTATTTGGTAGTGGAACTAAGATGATAAACTGTCTCAACATCTTCTTTTAGTTCATTATCGTTAATTTTCCACTTGTTGGAAATTAATGCCAAACAATAATTGTCGTAAAATGCGTGAAAATTTACCAATTCAATTACAGTTCATATGTCACACCAATTTTTCATTTTTCGTCTTGTTGAAAACTGCACTTCATTTTCATTTTGTTTACGTTGCAGTGGATAGCAGCATATTTTGTCACTTGGAGATCAGTAAAAAATTTGAAATGTGCAAAATCGATAGGAATACAGTAATAGACTAACACGATATACACGTTTTGGAAACAATGATGAGGTAAAAGTTAAAAATCAAGCAAATCAATACCTAAAACACATTATCAATATGATACGAACTATGTCAAAAATCGTTTATTAGAATTATGCAAGCTTAGACCATTATTTTAAATTATCAGAGTTACTAAGTGAACAGTTGAAAAGCAGTAAAATCAGGCATACTGCTATTTCAATCGTTCACTTAATCTTTTCACGATCTTTTTATGAATTATTCCGGATTTTTAAAATGCTGCTTTATAATTTTTAATCAGATGAATAACTCTAAGAAACGATAGCAACCAAAAAAACTTACCTTTCTATCTATTCTGTCCCAGAAATGAAACTAATTAATGGATTAAAAATCAGAACAGGAAAGTCCGTAACTGCCTTAAAGTTTTAACTTTGTCATTAGGTAATTGTGAAGCTGAATTTATCGAAAAAGCAAATAAAGTTGGCTAGTTTTGATATATATTCTATATATACAAAAAAAGTTTAATTATGTTTAATATCCTCCAATCATTTTATGCTTCGGAAAAAAAAAGTTCGTCTCAACGTTGAAAGTTATATGCAAACAAGATGCAAGAAAGAAATCAGGTTTACAGTGAAAAGAAACATTTCGACTTGTGCAGCAACCTATAGATTTTTCGTTGATGTCTTTATTCAGAAGATTTGAGAAAATTCAATAAACAGTCCAAAATATTTCAACAGAAAAGGGAATAGACAATTAATAGGCAATGTTTTCGGCATCAGCAATGAAATGGTAGGCATAGATTCTTGTCTTATGTCCACTCTAATTGTGCCAGTGTGGTGACAACAGGTAGAATAAAAGGAATAACACGGAGAAACAAACAAGTTACATCCATTTGCTCCCAAATTCGAAGAAAGAAAACATGTTTTTCGAGAATAATAAATAATAATAAAGATGCCAACAATGATCGTATGATGAGTAATTACCAGACTCAATAAGAAGTGAATGATTAATTTTTCTACCTAAATGATATGAAAATGAACTAAGTCTTTATTTCATATGCAGTTTTGAAATGTTAATCAAACATACAAAGAAACAAAAAGAAAATCGCAACTTTCAGAGGAGCGCAACGTTTTGAGCCAATCATTACAATCGATTTTTAGATTTTCAAGATTTGGAAGTCTTTTGATTCTTCACATTTCTTTGTCTTTAACTCCCAATCTTCAAAATCAATCGGTTCTATCTTTAGGATCTTCAGTCTTAACTTTGATTAACTCAGATTTCATTTGACAATGAGATGGAATGCAATGGGAGAAATAAAGATAATATACTCGATCCACAAGTAAGTCTAGAAAAGCAAACAAAGTTTTCTTATAATAATATTAAATAGGTTATGATTCTTCGGTTAGAAATTCCAAATTCTTCATACAAATGCTATTCAAAGTACTGCAAGTTTTGATAGTCTTAATGACGAATTCTAAAATTTATTCTAATTTTATATGGTTTATTTTATATTTGAATTACCAATTTACTTTTTTTTTTTCAAACGATACTAAATTCCCATTGTATGTTTTAATTTCGAATTCTTTACTGTTTCTCTTCGCTGCAATAATTTAGAATCTTTTTATGGATTTCATCCAGAAAATTCATTCCGAATAGATCATCATGATGGATACTATAATAGGAGCATATAATGAAATGATTGCAACATTAAGTCGATTTATATTAGATAATCTGATGTATCGATAATTCATTCTAATTTTATACGGTCGGGTTTCAAAATTCATGAAACTAATTTAGCACGGTCGAACTCCGAAATTCATTCTTGTTTTATATAGTCAGGTACTAAAATTCATTCTAATTTCATGTGATCGAATTCTAAAACTCATTCTAATTTTTATAATCAAATTCTAAAATTCATTGTAATTTTGTATAATCGAATTACAATCTTAAGTAACTTGATCAGTTTTCCTAATTTCAACGCTTTTATTCAATTAAAAATAATGAGATAATAATAATTATATAATTCCAAATTTTGAGAATATTTGCGGAATATTTACAAGCAATGCAATGATATATCAAAACTGCAAAGTGCTTTAAAGAAAATTTTACAAAACAATTAAGTAGTACATAGGGTGCCATCTCTAGCAGGATGAGAATGGCCACAATACATACATTCAGAACTGTGAAGTAAACTTGAGAGGAATTCTGCTGTATCTGGACTGTTAAATAGCCACTACAAGTGTTAGTATTTTTGAGATGGTAACATGACATCGGTACAAAGTATAGTTGCATTTCATTCTTTATAACAACTCTGGAGAAACTGGCAAAAGTAAGGCATTTAATCTACTTTTGTTATTACAAATTTCATCTCCGGTGTTATTGCATTATTAATTATACTCTTTTCCAATATCTCTTCCAAAGCTACTGATAACTAAAGCAGTAAAGCATTACTTTGGCAAGCAAATAATCTGCAAGCGACAAGTTAAAATGAAAACAACGCGAGCAGTACTGACCTTTACAGAACAGTAATCACAGGTAACTTACCTCTGATGTCATAAAGGCTCAATCAACAGAGAAATGTAACAAACTGTTCGGGACAAAAATAATGCGCGAAAAGACGGACAAAGCGGAAAGAGAATGAGATGTTTCAGGGGCATAAGATATTGTCAACATCTATGTATCAGTGTATTGATGTTCGAAATTATGTGTGTATGTGTGTACTTTGTACGTGTATGTGCGTGCGTTGTATTGGTTGGTTAGTTATTTCGCAAAAGTGCATATTAACTAATTAATCTATTGACTTGAATGAATGGATTTACTAATATTTTTAAGCGCTTTAAAACAAATTTTAAATATTAGATAGAGGTGAAGGTGACTTAACAATGAAAGTAAAGATTTTGGGTTACCTAAACTAATCACAATAATGGGGCTGTAAAAGTAAACTCATCTATAATTTTCAATTGTAAAAGCAAATTGAATAAAGCGCATATTTTAATTTTATAGCAGGGAAGAAAAGAACCCATCAATATTTATTCAACGATGACGGGGAAAGACTGAATCCTCAATCGCACCCGGATTTCCATTTTGAAGTATAAACAACTTCTGCTATTAATTTACTTACCGAGTAGAACATTTTGCCAATTAATAAAGCCACAAAAAATGAAACTTTTTGCTTTTCCATGATGAAAGCGAAAATTAATGAGTAGATAGTTGAAAAACGAATTTCGACAAAAAATATGATTTCTGAAATAGGATTTGCAATAATTCCTAATAGTCTATGTAAATAAAAATGTAAATGTTTCTTGTGGCTCTTCATATAATGTTGCAAGTTCATCCATTGCTTTGAAATTTTAACACAACCTCACACTCCATCCAAATAGACGCATGTTTCTTTATAGATATACCTATTTTCTCCTTACCTGTCCGTAAAGATAAACATATTTACGCCAAAATGTTGCAAGGATAAATATGTCTCCCGCCAAAACGTTCCGACTAATAGATGAATAAAGTGAGGTCAATCAGTCATTGATTCACTGTTAGATAATAGTCCACAAACAATCGCTATAAGTAAAACTATTTACAAAATTTAAAAAAATGTTCGTTATGGCTTTTGACATGATATTTCAAGTTCTTCACCGATTGATTTGAAATTTTGAAACATTGTTTGAAACAACTTCAAATAGGTGAGTGTTTTTTGATACAACTAGTCACACAATGAAATTAATCAGGATTACTTGTTTAATTGTTTGGGCTATTGCGGGCCAGATATTCTAGTATTTTCTTTCTTTTTCTTAAATTTCATGTGCCTGAAAATGCAATATAGAAGTTTCTAAAAATTTTACATAATTAACAAAAGATAAAATTTAATAGTTATTGTCAAGGCAGACAATATGTTAACATATACTTAATGATGGTAATTATTGCACGATTCAAATGAATTCCATGTATACTCGAATGAAATAATTTGTAGAACAGCGAAGGAGAATAATTGAGATTATGGTAATAATAATAAACAACTAAATTAACCCTATGGTAATAAACAGATTGTAGTAGTAAATAATTAGCTCCCTTTTTAAGTTTACTAGCGGAATATTGCCTCAACACATACTATAGTTATTTCGAAACAAATTATGACAGTTTCTATATAATCATTAAAGTGTGCAGTTTGAAATTTGATAAACTTAGCGGAATTGATTTGGTGCATTGTAAAGCTGTTAATTTTTAATTTATTTTCAGTCATTTTTTGCTTGGAAAATATTTTGTCACAATATTTTGAAAGCAATCAATAACACATAGGGATGGATTATTATTTCTGAAATATGACAATCATTATAGCCATTTTGCCCAACATCTTTCTTTGAAATTCTTTTGTAGCAGCTCTATGCGCACATCAATTTCTACATAAGAATAAACATTTAAATTAAGCTGTTAAATAAAATATTCTAAATTAATCCTTTCTCATGGTATGAATAGCTCCAAGTATAAATGAAATGTAGTATATATATAAAATATTTCCAAACATCCCATGTTTCAAAAATAAACAAGTTTCATTTTAAATATTTGAAATAGATAAAAATAATTTATTCCTTCCGATTTTCTGTTTCGGGTTGTAAATTTCTGAAGATTTTAAAAGATAAATAACATGGAAGATTCTGAAAATTGTGATTTTTTATGGGATTCATTTCAAAAACACCATTGCTTCATTTTTTTCTAAAATATGTAAACCACATATTTTTCGAGCGATTTTTCTTTTAAACGAAAAAATCTTCAGAAATTTACAACCCGAAACAAAAAATCGGAAGGAATAAATTTCGAGCGTCCTTATCATTGTTTCTGAAAACTTGCCAAAAAAGTTTTTGAATTCTATTATTTGTTTTTTAAGTGATGTTAGATTTCATATTTGCTATATGTGAGTCAACATTGAAATGGACTTAAAAAATCATTTCGGAAATATCATACAGACGGCACATTTTCAATCACGCAGAAAAATGGTGCGATAAAAGCATTTTAAACCTTGAATAAAAACAGTAATAGATATTTCATCAAGTTGCTTGTTTCGAAATGGTGGGAATGAAACAAGCTCCTATGAATCATCAACCTATCAAGCTGATATTAAGATTATTCGATAACTGTATTCTTCATCTAATTTATTCTGCTACGATTTATCTTTTTCATTATCAAAGCAGATGGAGTATTACGCGTACTGACAAGTGATAGTACATAATAGAGCAATATTCGCTCACGTTTTCCAGGCAAAGTAAGTGTGGTGGCAATGTCCGATCTCGTAGCCATTGTTACACGTTGCTCATTGATGAGATAAAACAACGGAGGATCTCTTTTCGTGTCACTTTACATTCATCTGAAAGATAGAATAATTGCTGTATTTCATATTTGAATTTAGAAATTCTTATGTTTACCTTATATGCAAAAAGTAGCTAATGCGTCGTCTGAGTCACACTACCTGACACATTTAGAGAATATCGAGAGATCTATAATTCTTAAAACTTCGTCATAACATTCTGTATATTTTGGAAGACAACAAGGCAAAATTTATTTCGAAGTCTAAATTGGATTATTTTTGAAACATAAATTTGCTTATTTCTTAATTATAGCAACACTAAAATTTATTTCTTCTTTCATTTTTCGTTCTTCCCACATTTCTCTCCGGATAGAATATCACACTGTTTTCTCACTTTATCCTTTTTAAATTTTTTTAAAATTCATTTCAATACATTTGGTATTCATTTCTTTTTCATCTTTCCTTCTCGAAATAGGTGAGATCTGCATTTCGATGATTACACAACAATCAACTGATATAATCCATCAAATATTGGAATTTTTCGCTGTTCGCTCATAAAAATTTAATTATCAAGACTGTACTACTCGATTATAAGTGTGATATTTTAAACGCTTTTCAAAAAAGCCACAAATTAATCATGTCTGAAAAGTAGAAACCGGATGATTTACTATCACTATATATAATAGAATCATTTGCCCTATATTTTCCATATAATCAAAGGAACAGAAGAAGGGTCAAGGCAAAGTTCGTAAAGGGAATAAGGTCGACCGAAGATCACACAAATAATCAGTTAAAAAAGATATTTTTTTAATTGCTGTTGTTCACTGATGCTTTTTTCCATTTTTTTATTCAATTTCATGTCACATAAATCAAAAATAGACAAATATTGATAAGATTGCGAGCACTGCATAAAAGACAATTAAATCGACGAACATTCTTTTTTAAGAAAGCTTTGATTTCTTCCGGCTCTATTTTATTCAATAATTTTACTTTAAAATTATCTTGAATATGAAAGGAAGTGCCAAAAAAAAAGGAAATTGTCACACAGAACAATATCATGGCAAGATGATTTTCATTGGCTAGCAAAAAATTCGTTTTATAAAAACTATTATGAATTAAATTTTGTTCCATCATTTATGTTACTTCCATAAACACTTGTCTTTATCATCTCAGTTAATTATCAAATTAATATTTGAAGGATGATCATTTCAGATTTTCAAATTGAAATACATTCAGTAAGATATTTTGTATTTACTTTGTCAAATGTAAATCATAACTTGTTCAGTTATTCGCTGACCGCAGTAAATCTTTGTCTTCAACTTGCCCTAATTTTGAATCCGTTAGTTGTTTCATTTCATTTTCAGTTTTGTTTCTCGTTGCTGACTTTACCATGATAATTTTATTACCAGTTCACACAGATGTTACGTAAGTTTTATTGATTTCTTTTTAACCTTTATTTAATTGAACTAAATTTTTAATTTGTAACTATTTTTTGTGCATTTTTTTTAATCAGCTCCCAAATATTAGTTATTTATTGTTGCTTAGAAGTATTCGGTCAAGGGAATTTTCAATATTTTGGAGTCAGTATGACATTTTTTAAAATACAAATTATATATAAGTTAATGCTTTCTTATAAATTCTTTCGTGTTTATTCTTTTATGCTCATTAGGTTTAAAATTTCTCATTTCGTTTTAAAACCGACACATTTGCAAATCTGTGGAAAAGCAAATTAAAAACAGAGAGAATTATTAAAAGACACAAAGCAATGTTTTTAAGAAAACGTTCAACAGGTTAGTTAGATGTGTATCAAAAAAAGAAAAAAAAAACAAATTTACTAAAATTAAGAGTTTGAATCGATGAAGTGGTTCCAGAGTTATGATGCTGTATTTGATTTCGTTATTACTGCTGTTAAGTAATGAATATTATGGACAGGCAGAATTCACCAATCATTTCAATAACTTCTTAAAAAAGAAGTATGGGATGAAAACACAAGGAAATCTAGAAAGGCTCGATATGGGTCTTAGTCTTTGGGGCAGTTTTGGTGGAAAGATGAATGAAAATGATCCCATAAATAAAAGAGTTAGTTTGTTATATGCAATTTTTAAACGATTCTGTTTTTATTGTTTTATTACTGCTTAATCGTTTCAAATTTTTATGCTTTATAAAATTTTCAGCCAGTACTTTTTGTGCATGGAGCATTTTCCCGTGCTGCCATATTCTTAAAACATCGAGAATATTTTATTTATAAAGGATATTCTTGGTCCGAGCTTTATGCTACATCATACGGCGACGGCGTAAATTCAGCGATCTTCGATGGTGTCCATTGTAAATACGTCAAACAGGCATGCAAACAGTGTCGAAACATTCACATTTTCTCAGTTATTTAATAAAATGTAATTGAATACAGTATGTGTATGAGGACATTTGATATCCACTCTGCTTTCCTTCATTGCTATCTTTCTGAAATCTCCTTGGTGACTATTCCGAGTTTTGGCATGTAATTTAATGGTTTGACGGATTCTGATTACGTTTTTCAGTGATTTAGTATTTTTTAAATTGCAGAGCGATCTGACTTAACCTTCTTCCATTACGATAAAATCTCGCTTTTTGTATCTTTAGGAATCACATCTTGCTCATGTAAAATGGTTTGCAGAAATTCTAGCAATAGATAGAAAAAATGTATTTAATGACCGGAAGCTTTTATTTTGAAAATGAGGCTTTCTTAACGAATCTGGCGGTAAAGTTTGCGAGATAAAAATTTAGATAGATCATTAATCTGAATTCTTGAAACAATGATAATGAAAAACAAAATTTTATATTTTCAAATTTTAAATTTTAGATTCGTCAGATGTTATTAGCTATAAATAACTACACAGGGAAGACTGTTGACATCATTGCTCATTCAATGGGTTCAGCAGTTTCAAGAAAGGCTATTCTGGGCTCTTTTTGCTTTGATACTGGTGAATTGCTTGGCACTCCTTTGACGCAATTGGTATCCTTAGCAAATTTCTTGATTGTTTGCAATTACTGTATAATAAACACCAAAACTTTTGATCCTCATTTAATTGTCTATTCGATACGTTCAATATATTTCGAATTTCGTTCGTCAGATTGTTTCAATATTTAAGAATTTTATTGTTCCGAATGACTTGAAATTTCACTTTAAGCATATACAATTCTTGCAAATTTGTTCCAAACTGTGTACGGGTCAGTTTAGAAATACTTTGCTCAAGGAAAAAGGAATATTCTGCAAGTTTTGGAATCGTCGTTTTTGTTTTCTTCTGAAAATTTTAAATCAGAGATATTTGCAGGTGAACACTTTTATAACTGTTGGTGGTGCAAATCATGGTTTGCAGATATGTCCTTCAATTGTCTCTCTTTGCGGTAACATTTCGTCTCTACACTGCAACTCCAAACTTATGGTTAGAAAAGAAAATTATTTTCGTAAGAGAACAAACACTTCTTTCCTCTTTTTCTTATTATCTTTTTTTTTTTTTTTTTTTAATTTTTTTGTAAAGAATAAGGCTTCTAGAGCCAGGAATTCAAATAACGAAAATAAAGATACCGTAAGATAACATATAACGCATATTCATAACAACATATTCAAGTTATGTAATAACTTGTAGCACATCTTAAAATTATCTTTCCTAGTCCACATTTGATAAAATTTCATTTTTTAAAAAATCTATCTAATTATGTTTGTGATAAAATACTTTGACACACCGGAGGACAATTCACTTTTTTGAATTCTTATACTAAGGATCAATTGTGGCATTTTATAAAAATTTTCTTTGCAGAAAGAATTGAATTCGCAATCACATCGTTTCGAAGGTCGTAGCTCTTATGATATACATAGTCTCAGCGACTCGATCATCGGCCTCAACTGTTGCAACAAAACTTGTGGTATCTTACCCAATCATAATGCATCTTTCGAGGTCACTGACCTGGACCACTTTGCGCTTCTATCACAAACCATCATGTTACAATTGTCTCTTTTGAAACTAACAGATGAGCAGAATGGTAACAGTATCACTAGAATGGATGAGATCGATTCTGAAGATGATACCATTATTGATTACGATGACAAGCAATATATTTATAATACTTAAAATATTATTAAAAATAAAGCTAATCAAACGATTAAATGTTACAACCAAAGCAAACCATATTTTAACAGAATCATTTGTAGTAGAATACTAAGATCCAAACTGCACTTGAATTTGTTAAGTGCGCAAACCTTGTTATTTTATTTTAGTTCCACTTCCATCCAAATATATCATACATTGCTTATATAAAATCTTTAGTAAAATTTTTCCTTTTATTTTTTCTTTTACAGCTAAACAGTAATGCTCTTGTCAAGATTTTTCTCAATTATGTTTTATTCACGGCTTTTTTGTTTCTTAAATTTTCGAGTGTTCCAAACGCCTATAAAAACTTGAATTAATAAATTCTATAGTTAAGTTGTTAGTTTACAAAAATATGGTTAAAACAATATTTATTAAGTTGTAGGATCCTTCTAAAAATTTATTAAGATTTCCTTGTTTAATAAATGCAAAAATTTTCTTGCGTTTAATTCAAAGCAATATTTTTTAAAAATAGTAAAGACATTCAAATTGACAATGTGAAAAAGATCTTGGAAACTTTATTTCTCTTTTTGCGACGATTTTTTTAGCCAATCCATAGCAAATTAAAAAGACTAAATACGCCAACCATTTTCAATAAAATCGAGTAAATTTATAGAGAGGTATATAATTAGCGAAATGATTATAAATATATAAAAGGTGTATTTAAATGATTAATGCATAGCGAAATGATATTATTATTCCCTGCCTAAAAAGTTAGAGGAAAATAGCTGAGACCACATTTTGTTTAAAAAATCATGAAATCAGAATATGAAATCATATTCTTATGAGAAAGAGGAAAACATGATATCTGCCACTATTGGTGAAACCCACGAGAAGAATAATTCTTAGGAAGGTCAAGAAAGAAAAAAAAAAACTAGAATCTAACAATAATTCATTCTCAAATATTTTGCACCAGGTTTGCTTCATCAGATTAATCACTTCACTAGTCATAAGTATCAGCTGGTGCAATTAATTCAAGACATCGCAAAAAATTCATATTAATCAATGTTATTATTCAGTGATTGAGTTCAAAAGTCAAATATTCAAAATTATTGAAATTGTCAAGTCATTTGATTAATTTTGCTGAACTTTATTAGAAAATATTAATTTTAAAAACCAATATTAAGAAGTGAAAGAAATCTGCTTCGCCAGTGTCAGTGATAATAAATGGATGATAATAGAATTATTTGTTGAATCTATCTGTTAAATGATAGATTTTATATCATTCATGTGGCCAGATATAAACCATAACACGAGTTTTTATGAATATGAGAAAAGCACTTATTAAGAAAAGGTAAGCAAATTTCAAAAGCGTATGTTAAAATATCCTAAGCTCACGAGAGGCACTGTTAAATTATTATTCCATAAGGAATGCTGTCTTTGTAAATGAAAGACACAAGTGGTCAACTACGTCAGTGCTAGTTGAGTTTAAAATACCAAAGTTTTACTTTGAAATTCGAGATTTGAATGTATTCATAAATATTTCTTCCCTGTAAATTTCCTTTACCTGTTTTTTAATTTTATTAATTCAGTTTTACAAATTGTCGTTAATAACAGACATTTTATATAAATAAAAATGTAAATATTCGCCGTTATAAGCCTTAAGTCTGCGAAAGTTTTTCACCGTTGCTTTTAAATTTCGATATAACCTTACATTCGAATAGGAACTCTTTTTTATATCGACGTATTTATTTATTTTTTTTCAGTGTGTCATGCCCGTGACAGGTAATAAGTAAGTGAGCGGACTAAATTTTCTGATCAGCTCTGCACCGCGCCTATTAGCTACGCTTTCGTTCTACATTCACCGCCTACTTCTTGTATTCATTTTCACACAAAATTTCAAGTTTTTCACTGATTGATTTGAAATACAGTGTTGCATTCGAATAGGCATGTGTTTAGACTTTTTCATTTATTTGTTACAGTTGTGTCGCAGAAATGTCAAAGTCCTGATAGTGTATGACGAAATATTTCGTTCAAGTAATTTATGGATTACCTTCCTGACTTTTAATATTGGATCGTGTCTTTTGATCGCCTCCTTCATTTTGATATAAAGTTCCAAGTTTTTACCTAGTGATTTGAAATTCTGACATAACGTTGCATTTTCATAGGAGCGTGTTTTCACTTTTTTATTTTTTTAATATCTCCATAAGCAGAAACATGCTTTCCCCAAACGGTCCGAACAACAGATAAACAAAATGAGATAAACAAACCATAAGACGACATATTGGAGATTAGGAAAGGAGGAAAAACCTCGAAAGGATTTAAAAAGGTTCGGATTTTGGAACAGAACGTAATTTAAACTTTCGTTTATTTTTTGATTTGTGGGAATGCAGTTGCATTGCAGAAATGTCAAGGTAATGATAATGTATAATGAAATGTTTCGTTCAAGCAAATTATGGATTACCTTTTCTAATATAAGGCTAATATTCTGATATTAAGTCGTGTCTTGGATTGCCTCTTTGTCGTAAATGTTCGTCGTTCATTTTAACGCAAAATTTCAAGCTTTTTTTACCCACTGATTTAAAATTTTGGTACAAATTGCATTCGAATAGGCGCGTTGTTTTTGTACAGATATACCTTTTATTTTTTACCTGTCACCTGTAACAAATGAAAATAAGTGAGCAGACTGATCTATTAACCACGCTTACTTTCTGCAAAGTGGACGTAGTCTTCAGTATGCAACGCTGAGGACATTCGATAAAGTATGCGCATATCCCAATGCAATGTTCTGTCAAAATTTCAAAGCAATAGATAAAAACTTTCAAAGATTTGAGATTTTGAACAAACAAATATTTACGATTGTTAGTATCTTTTAATACCATATATAACTTTTTAAAGTAGCAACAATCCAAAAGTCAATTGAGCAGTTTCAAATTCAACTTCTGCCAAATTTCAAAACAATAAGTAAAAACTTCCGGAATTTTAAGATTTTGAACAGACGAACGTTCACATTTTAAGTTGGCTGAGTTGGCCACTCTCTGGGTACAGCTAATATTTAAATAAAACATCAGGGATTGACAACTGTGGATTTAGCAAATCAAAAACTAGAAGTCAAATCTGCCATCCAAATGACTGACAATCAAATCTACTAAATTTAATGAGAATCTGAGATCAAAATATTAAAATTACATAATGTCGACAAATTTTATGCCGTCACATATCTTTTCTTCTTCCTTTTTCTTAGTCATCATAGTTGATCAACATAAATGACGGACAAATTTCTTTCCAAGAATCATCTGAAGATAACTGAAAAGATTTCAAGGAGGATCTTCAATAAATTTATCAAAATCATTAATTGGATCTAAATGTTCTATCTGTTCAAGGAGCTAATTATGACAGCCTTTGGCCACTGACTTGATGACTCGATAAGATGATCGATAACTGTCAGAAAAGTCCGAAAATTAAAATAACCACGGAATATTAGAGTTCAAAAAGTGCAGTAAACATATTTCCTTTCAAAATACTAAAAAAAAGGATAAACATGTTTCTCGTCAAAACGATAATCATGTTTACCGCAATAAGAGGAAACACGTTTAATAATTAACAAAATGGTAGACATATTTACCGTCAAAATACTCCGATTAACAGAGAAACAAAGTGAAGTCGACCAATCAAGAGGCGACAAATTGAATATCAGGAAAGAAGGAAGAAACTTGGGAGGATATATAAAAATCGGATTTTGGAGAAACGAATCATTTTTGGACACCGATTCTTGGCCATAAATTTTTCAGAACACATCAGTTTCTACGGCGACCGTTTCTGCAACAATCAACAAATCGACAATCTCTATTGTTAGCAAAGGATCCTGGATCAATTATCTCGGATATTCTTCAACAATCGTTTGTATTATACAGGAAGAGACACTCCACTGTTAACAAAATCTTTTCTTACCAAAGATTCGCTTGTGCCACAAAATCCAACTTCCCCAACAACGACCTCACACAGAAGAGCCCGATGACACACGCGATGACGATCTGCACAAACAAAATTTGTTCAGATACACTCATCATTGATGAATCAATCAGAAGTGATAATACTCGCAGTGGCAGACAAGAACAAAAGCAACGAAATATGCATATAGAGGCATAAGTACAGTTCTCGAAGAAAAAGTTGCGAAGTGAGTAATGAGCGAAGGTTCATTGTCGACTTGCGATGGTGTTCCACCTAATTGGAGTTTGTGCGGAATGGGGTTGGGATGATCTTGCATGGGGTCAAAGGTGGAAGTGAATGATAAGGATAGGAACGTAGGAAATTTGATATTTTCTTTGCTTTTAAATACTGGCAACAGTAGTCCTCATCGTTGAATTAATATTTCTTTCTATGAAAAGGAACAAACAATAGTGTATTAGCTCATACACTAACTGATCTTTAACTTTTTCGTCAGTTTCGTCGATTAACTGTCAAAGTGAGATTTTTTCTTTTGCAGGACAATGGAGAATCAAAGTCTAGAAGCATCCAGCAGTGCTAATGCTGTGGAAAGAACCAAGAAAACTGTATCCATGATTTTTGTAAGTTTGAAAATTTTTTTATTTTATGAGTAGTTAAAAAAAATAACATGCAGGGTTTATTCATAATTTGATCAGTTTTGGTAAAGATCAAAATGGATATGTATTTAGGAAGAAGAGGATATTGGATTCGAGGAGGATATACTCAAAAATCCGTTTTCACTTCGAAGCTGGTTGAGATATATCGAACATAAGAAGAAATGTAAAGCGCCATCAAAACAAATTAACCTTGTTTATGAACGAGCTCTAAAGGAACTTCCGGGCAGCTATAAACTATGGTATTAGTCGTTTTTTAATATTATCATAGTTCCTATGCTCAAGTAATGGAAATTTGGTTTGCTGAGACCTACTAATCTAGCTTTTCTTTACAAAATGATTAACAATTTTTATTCTTAATGAAATTACTATGGTTACTTTTTACTGTTTTAGATATTTATATATTGATTTAATAAAGTATTTTGTGTTGCTTCAGTTCCATAGTTCTCGCTACTTCACTCTTTCTTTGGTTCGTGCCTTCTCTATTTATACTTTTCATTTTCCGTATAATCGAAGAATGATTGTGAAATTTTTAGGTATAATTATCTTCGTTTTCGCCGGAAACAAGTGGTAGATAAGTGTCCAACAGATCCAGCATATAAGTACGTTAACAACGCTTATGAACGAGCGTTGGTTTTCATGCACAAGGTTAGATAATTTTTCTAAAACAATGTTTGGACATTGCTATATTTACTTGCAAATTATTTCATACATAAAATAAAATGGAATAAGACGGGATCCGAATAGATTATTTGAAAAGTCCTTTTTAATTTAAATGAAATAATTTAGATTCGAAATAAACAGTAGAATAGTGTATAAATTATCAGTAGCAATGATTTTAGATGCCTCGCATATGGATGGAATATTGCGAATTCTTAACGTTGCAGCGTCTTGTAACGCAAACTAGGCGAGTTTTCGATCGTTCCTTGCGAGCATTGCCAGTTACTCAACATGATCGAATTTGGCCGCTATATATCAAGTTTGTTACAAGTCATGAAATTCCAGAAACGACAATTAGAGTCTATAGGAGGTGGGTTATTGATTTTTATGAATTTATAAACTTTTGGAAATCTGCTACATCTGTATGTCAGAAAGATATTTTTTGTAAAGAGTACTCTTTAATTTCTTATCCGAAAATCTTAAGTTTTAATCATCATTTGCATAATGTAGGAACGTTCCACTTTTTTATTTTTTTGTTTTTTTTGTTTTTTTTTTTTTTTTTTTTTTTTTTTTTTTTTTTTTTTTTTTTTTTTTTTTTTTTTTAAAAGAAAGAGGATAATAATAATAATACCGAAGTATCCCTCTCTCTCTCTCTTATATATGTAGGTATAATTTTGTTTTTGAATTTGACTTAGATAGACTTTATTTTAGATACTTGAAATTACTACCGAAATATCGTGAAGACTTCGTTGATTACCTACGGAAGATTGATCAGTTAGATGATGCCGCTCAGCAACTTGCCATTCTTGTGAATGATGACAAACCCTATTCCGAACATGGCAAAACAACTCATCAAGTAATTTCCCTCTTTTTTTCGATCCGATTTTCAATTTATACCTATATGGCCAGTATTATGCACTTATCTGTTTCTTTTTATAGCTATGGACTGAGCTTTGTGAACTGATTTCAAAAAATCCAAGTAAAGTGCATTCGCTAAATAGTGATTCAATCATACGACAAGGCATACAAAGGTTTACCTTCTTAACAAGATTAAATAGAGTTTTAATTTCTTTAATGATAATGTAATTTGATGGAAAACGACGATATATTGCAGATATAGCGATCAGGTAGGACTTCTCTGGTGTTCACTAGCTGAATATTATATCAGAGGTGGAAATTTTGAACGGGTTAGAATTTTACTATATTTTTTTATTCTCAACGAACTTTGTTATACCGCGCTATTTTTCATGCTATTTCTCTGTAGATGTGAATCTTCAGTTTGGAAGCATCGATGACCGTCAGATCGCTTAATGTCAGTTCTTAATGCACTATTTATCTGTAGGCAAGAGATGTATATGAAGAATCATTGATATCAGTTAAAACTGTACGCGACTTCACTCAGATATTTGACGCGTATGCCAAATTTGCTGAGCGTGCTACAGCAGCAAAAATGGATGAAATAGATAATGAAGATACTGCAACTGATGAAGAACAACAGTTAGAATTAGAGCTTCTCTTTGCAAGGTATTTTTTTTTTTCAGATTTTTTTTATGACTTGATTTAAGCATCATTTAATATTAAATTAATTTCAAAGTTTTGTATTAAGAGTATTATTTATTCTCCAACCTAAAAATTAACGTATATATCTTATATTCACAAATAACTTTTTTAACTGCAATAGTATTTAACCATAATGTTTTTTATCCGTTGCTAAAGATAAATTTTAAAAAATAATTAATTTCGAAGTCATTAAGTTTTAAAAGTACTACAGTATTTTTTTAGATTTGAGCATTTAATGGACCGTCGGCCTCTTCTTTTAAATAGTGTTTTGTTGCGTCAAAATCCTCATAATGCATATGAATGGTTGAATCGTGTCCAATTGTACGAAGGCAATAAGAAGAAGGTAGGACTAGAATTAGAAATGTTCATTTTAATTTCTTTCGCTTTTTTAATAGTTGTTTTTGATTTTCAAAAATTTTTTTCTTCTGGTTGCTAATATTTGTATATTTCTTTATCCTTTTTCTTTTTTCAAAAATTTGCTTCACTGTATTGCTTGTAATCTATAGCAAATCGAAACATATGAAGAAGCTGTGCGAACGGTGCAGCCGAAACTACAAACTGGAAAGTTGTCAAATATTTGGATAAGTTTTGCGAAATTTTATGAACAAGAAGACATGTTGAACGAAGTAAGTCTTATTTGCAAAAGTTATACAAAATTATACCCGATCTCTTTGTCAGGAACAATTTTGACAGCTTGGATTTGATGGTGATATTTACTTCGTCAGTGTCAGAGAAACTGACACAGTTTTTCTATACAATTTGATTTCTTTCAAATTTATTATTTAGTAATTTTTGCCAGACATTTTTTATGTGCTGTACACTCGATTAGATTTCTTTGCAGGCTAGATTAATATTTGAAAAAGGACTGAAATCTGAATACACTAAAGTAGATGATCTTGCATCAGTTTGGTGTGAGTACGTTGAATTTGAGCTGCGGCATCGGTTAGTTTGCAGTATAATACTTTCCCTATGATTAGTTTTTTCGTAAAATTTTAGTTTTATAATTATTTTTCATTTCACACAGTTCCAGTGTTTATACTGTTGACTTCGTTCAGGAATCCTGAGCACGCTAGAAAGCTAATGCAACGAGCAACTGCGATGCCGCCTCGTAGAACTCATTACTTTGATGAAACTGAGCCAGTTCAGAATCGACTATATAAATCTTTAAAGGTTGGCAAATTTGCCTTAAAGAGAATTTCTGATATGCAGTACTATTAAAGTCTTCAGTTTTTCACCATCTTCATTTCATATAATTCAATTCTAGTTCATAGATTATTTTATTCTTAATCAAGGATTCTAGATTTTTCGTTGTTTAGAATCCTTAAGTTCATTTTAGAAAATATAATTGAGTTCAGATTTGGTCTTTGTATGCTGATATTGAAGAAGCATTTGGTACTCAAGAAAATTGTCAAGCTGTCTATGAAAGGATTATTGATTTACGAATTGCTACTCCACAAATAATAGTTAATTATGCTAAATTTTTGGAGGAAAACAATTATTTTGAGAACGCTTTCAAGGTGGGTATTTACTCTTTAAGGTGATTTTCAGCTTATGGAAATTTCAATAAGAAAATTTTAGCAGAACTTACAGTTTCTTTTAAAGAATTTATTTGGATATTAAATAATATTTACCTTCGCAGTATTGAAAAACTCCATGCATAAATTAATATATCAGTTGGATAAAAATGCTGACATTGTTTTTCAGGCTTACGAGAAAGGTATAGCATTGTTTAGATGGCCAATAGTCAATGAAATTTGGACCATATATTTGGTTAAATTTCTAAAACGATATGTATGTATTAATTATTTCTGCTAATCTGCATAAGACTCATTTAATCGGAATATTGCATTAATAATGTATGAAAATAAAGTCATTTTTTCGTAATTTTTTGTATCTAAACATTTTGTTTTTTTGAAGGGTGGCAAGAAACTGGAACGCGCACGCGATCTCTTCGAGCAGTGCTTAGAAAACTGTCCTCCAAAATTTGCCATGAGTAAGCATTTTGAATGAATTTTTCAAAGCCGCTATTGCTAAATAATATTTACTTCCGCAATACTGGAAAAAACTCCATGCATAAATTAATTAGTTAGATAAAAGTGCTAACATTGTTTTTCAGGCCTGCAAGAAAATCAAATTTTTTCAAATATTTTTATTTATAGTTTTGCTGTCGTTTGTAATATGTGATATATTTTGGGATTTTTTTATTTTTTTTTTCTTCTCATTTTAATGCTGTGATACCCATTCTGATGTTTTGGAAATTCTATTACTGACAGCGAGGGTAGAATAGTCAAGAAAACAGCTACCATCAAGAAGAGGAATTTATCAAGTTATTCTAGAGCTTTATTTGTTGTATGCAAAGTTGGAAGAAGAATATGGTTTACCACGTCACGCAATGAACATTTATAATCGTGCAACTACTGCAGTTGAAAAACATGAAATGTACAGTGTATGTTGTTTTTTTTTCCTATTTAATAAAATTAATGTTTGAAGTTTTCCATTTAATTTTCCATTTATGTTCCAAGATGCTGCAAATGAAATGTGATTTCACTTAAAAATTAATTATTCCACGAAAGATCGATGCGAAAGAATTTCCTTGTTGGTCTATAAATAGAACGCAGTGTATTTTTTTGCAGATGTTCAATATCTATATTAAAAAAGCGACAAACATGTACGGTTTAACGTTCACAAGACCAATATTTGAGCATGCCATTGAAGTTCTTCCAGAGGATCAGTCGAGGTATCATATTTGTCTCGATCTTCAGTTAAATTTCCAGTTTCAACTGAATTTTCATTTTTAATTCTTCTAGAGAGATGAGTATCCGATTCGCACAAATGGAACGAACATTGGGTGAGATTGATCGAGCACGAGCAATATATGCTCATTGCTCTGAAATATGTGATCCTCGGGTAAGTGAATTTTTTAGAAATTACCATTAAACTAAAATGTTAGTTCTTCTCTAACTTAATAATGTTAATAATAATTGTTAATATCCAGTTAATAATGCTAAATGCTAGCGAAGAATTATAAAAGACTGCTAAAATAGCCAGATTTATTTCATGTTTTAAAAACAAACTAATACAGCCAGCTCTTGGTCATATTTGCACCGATATCGTTATAAATAAATAGTCAGATACAAATAAATTTAGGTATATAGTAGTTATAGATGTAAATATATGTTAAAATACAACATATTTTCATCTTGAATAAATTTTATTTGTTCACTTTTCATTTCATTTTCATGGTATATCAGGTTCATGGTATATTCTGGGAAATTTGGAAAGAATTTGAAGTGAAGCATGGTAATGAGGATACGGTAAGAGAGATGTTGCGTATAAAAAGATCTGTGCAGGCAACTTACAACACAAATGTTAATATTATGAGCGCACAGATGTTGTCCACAGCTGCAGGTGCAGTCACAGGCACAATCATACATGAACGTGGGTTCACTTATTTATTTCCTTCTCATGTTATATTCAATTCCTAATATTAATCTGCAAAGCATTCCTCATAGAATTTTGGAGACATTTGTTTTCGACATCTTTTCGAATTTCAAATTTCAATTTTTAGCAAGTACGGCTGGTGATAGCATGGCGATGCTTGAAGCTCGTGCTCAAAAGATTGCAGAAGAAGAAACAGGTGGAGCGAAATTAGCTGTAGGCGGCACGGGTATAAAATTTGTACGAGGAGCTGTCAATGTAATCGAATCAAATGTCACAGAAAATCCAGAGGAAATTGATATTGGAGATGATGATGGCGATGACGTGCAAAAAAATCTAGATGGTAAACTTTTATACAGCTTGAGATCAGACATAGCATTTATTATTTATTATTAAGAATGCTAAATAATCGAATCCCTTCAGACTGATTTATTATTTATTTTGTCTGCGACTTTTCATTTATTGAGGTGATTATCATTTTTATATATATTCTAGTGGTAATAGAATAGATGGCTTTATCAGCTTGCTGTTTCGCAAATTCGTAATTGATTAAATTAACTAAAAGTTATTATATTCTATTAGTTTTTGGAATGTATCAACTAATATAGACTTACCTCACTTAATGTTTTTTGATTTTATTAAATTTCAGTTATGATTTTTTCATAATCTTTTAAATTTACTGCTTTTTTTTTTTTCAGAATAAATTTGGAATATAATCATTATATGAAACATTCATTAACAAATTCTGTCAGAAAATAGAAATTTTTTTCATTTAATTTGATAATTTTAGATGTGGAGACGAAAGCTATACCAGCAGGTGTTTTGGGTTCACTTGCAAAAAAAAGTGATCAATGAATTTAATGAATGTTGTGTTTACTGTTTCATTCATTGTTTATTGTTTTTTATATACCCTGCAATTTTTAGCAGTGATTAATAAAAATAATAATTATTACTAACAACAAAAGCAGAAAGTTGACAGTTATATGCAAAAGATAGTTAAAATTAAAATCATTTCAGAAATTAATTGTGTATGATTTGAAATTAAATTCTGGTATTAGTTATTAGTATCAAAAATAAAGTGCAAATTTTTTTTTTCTCCTCTATCTTTTATTTGTGCCGATGAAATTCAATGTTTCAATTAAAAGAAAAAGAAAACAAGAGCGATGATGTGGAAGTTAAACTAAAAGTCGAAAAGGGCGATAACAAAAATTTTATAAGGGAGGATTCTATCTAATATATAATAAGTTCATCCATGATGATTTCAATAACTGAGAAGACGTAGCAAATTGTTACTATCATTTTACCCGATTAGAAGTGCGAAACCTGGCTTTGTCCATTATGTGAATAATTGTCTTCTATTAGGTTAAAATTTTTTTTTCATGAAATTTGCATTTGCTGAGACTATATATCACGGCGGTGGTGATATAATTATTTTTTTTACTTTGATTGGCTGTAAAGTGGCTGGTTGATTCGCTGTTTTTAAAAAGATGGTCCTAAACACTAAATTTGATTTACTTCCATTCCTTGCAAAACATCAAAAATTTAAAGCGAAGGTACATTAGCGCTTTTTTCAAAGAATTCTATAACAAAATGGTTGATAGATTATTGTTTATCTTGAGGGCTGTATTTCATTTTGTTAGCGACAAAGATTTATGTCTCTGGACTTATATGCATTAAACCGGAAGTGCTGATTGACTGGATGCATGATAAGTAAGGAACTGTGTTGTAAGGTTATTGCCACCAGAAAACTTGATTCGCACCAAAATATTCTAGTAATTTTGCTATTCCAATCCAATATGTTTAGGTGGAATACAATCCTGATGAGATTTGTGAAATGATCGAGACAGCACGAGTGTTATTCTCAAATGAGGGTGCACTGATTAATGTTTCAATACCAGTGGTCGTAGTCGGTGATATTCATGGACAGGTAAAATGTATCCAAAATGGCGATTCTTAATCCTAAAAAAGAAATATCTTTCTTGATTTGTTGAAAAATTTACAGTATGCGGACTTGCAACGGATTTTTGCTGCAGTTGGACGACCAGGCCGAACACGTTTTTTGTTTCTTGGTGATTACGTCGATCGTGGACCACAGTCTCTAGAATGTATTTGTTCACTCATCGCCTGGAAAATTGCATATCCAAAAAGAGTATGAATTACTCAAAATTGCTTAAATTTTTGAGAAATTCACTTTTCAAATATCAGCGTGCTAAATATCATTTGGAGAAGCAAGAATGCCGAGAAATGAAGACTAGAAATTAATAAAAACTGGGAAACTGTAAGTATAAAAGTAATATCCAATTAGTCAAGATGAAGAAAAAATGTCGGAGTTGAAAACTTAGTCATTGTGTAGAATCATCTCATTTTTGACAGTAATACTTTACTACCAATGCTTAATATTCTTCTAATTCACAAATTCTGCATTAATATTGAATACTTAAAAAACGATCAGTCTCAGATGCCGAAGATTAGTTCTATATATCTTTAAAAATTAAAAACATATTACCACCAATAAGATCAGTCAAAATTTTGATTGAGAACTTTAAATATATTCGAAAAATAAGGAATTTGTTAAGAGTATTTGAATATGAACTCAAAAAAGTATTTGCCCGGAAGTTCCAATCAACTTTGAAAGAAACTAACTGTTCTTCTTGTTGTTTTGTTTTGTTTTGTTTGGGTATATTTTATTTACTTACAATCACTCTGAATCTTTTTCTTTTTTTTTTTTTTTTGAGTTATTTTTTATTTATTTATTTATTCATATTTATTTAAGATATTTTTACTTCGTGGTAATCATGAGTTTGCATCCGTGAACCGAGAATACGGTTTCTATGATGAACTAGCAGCAAGATTTAGTGTTGGTAAGTTCCTCCGTTTTCTACAGTGCTAAAGACATATACTGCCAAAAAGTAACTTCATTAATCTATAGTGAGCACTCTCCGGAACTATAAAGATTTCCATGTTGTCATTTTTTTGAACTTTCTATTTATTATTTTTCCTTTTTTATTTTATTTTATTTTATGAAGAATAAAAAGACAAAGACTAATTAGTCCATCTATTTTCTATTTTTTTTTATTTTTTGCTTTTTTTAAGATAAAAACTATTCCAAAGAAGTATTATTATTAAATGTTTTGAACTTTTTTTCAAAACCACTTTCACAACACACTTTTTTTTGTTGCTTTTTTTTTCTTTTTTGTTTGCTTTTACTTTTAAAATTACTAGTAGTTAATTATTATGTTATGCAGGAGTTTTTCCAAAAATACAATCAAGCGAATAAAATCCAAAATGTATTAGTTAATAAATCATAAATAATTCATTAATTTTTGCAAAGATTTCTAAATATCTGAAATCGAATAACTGGCAAGGATTATACATTTTTTCAGTTTGCAATTTTTATATTATTAATCAACTTGATGGTAGTAATTCTTCTGTAGTACCAATACCAACTTGTCTAATTTCAGGTCAGGCAATGCGCTTATGGAAAGAATTCAATGATCTATTCTCAATTTTTCCCTTTTCCGCTTTAATAAAAAATAAAATACTTTGCATGCATGGTGGTCTCAGTCCACATCTCGAATCGTTGAACGATATTCGTAATGTACTCACTGTTTTCTTCTTTCAAATTGAAAATCGATCCAAATAATTAATTGTTTTCGGCTATGTAATAGCATATGAGTACAAATATTCGTTGCAGTTCTTGCTATCAAGAAAAAATCTCTTGATTTAAACCGCAAACTTGTCCAACTGAAAATCAAAATAATGCAGAACAAGGTTTCAGAAGTTTTTATTCAATTTCTTACTTGCCTTTTTTGAAAAACAATAATACCATTTTTCGAAAACTTTCATTTATTTCAGATTAAAATGCCAGTAATGGAAGCGTTTCCGGATACATTAGAACAGGATTTAGTTTGGTCGGATCCGAAATTAGACATGAGAGGTTATGAACCTAATAAATTGCGCAATGTCAGCATTGCATTTGGTGAAGATATTGTCTATAAAACATGCAAGCGCTTAAATCTGGATCTTATCATACGGGCACATCAGGTTCGTCTAAATTTGAAATAATTTGATTGACCTTTAACTTTTCGCACATCGGATCACTAAACAAATAAGCCAAAAGAAATATTTAAGCAGGCAATTGTGCGCTAGTTTTTAAACGGTTTCAGATCTATTTGAACGATGCAAACGTTTCGTTCGATTGACCAATATTCTTTTTCTTTTTAAGTTGTTCTATTTACAGGTAATGGAAAATGGATATGGATTTTTTGCTGGTCGTAAACTGATTACTGTGTTTTCGGCACCTTTATATGCGGAACTTGTAAGCTTCTTTACATATTACGGTGTAAAAATAGAAGATTTGCCGAACTAATGATTTTTGAATTTCGCAAAATTTGAAGCGAAGTGGCAACTCACTTTTAAAAAGTCAATCCAGACGTGCTTATCCAGCAGCAATCATGCATGCACAAGATTGTTTTCATGTTGCACAATCCTGTGCTGCCATGCGGAGGGTGAACGAAGTTCATTGCTGGGTGAACATGTTTTTTTCTTTTTTCATTATTTTTTCTAGAAATAGAATTCAGTTTTTCGATATGAGTAACTTGGAATTGTTATGAGTGAAAGAAAAAAGAGAGCAAGGCTGAATGCATATTTATAGATTTTCGTAATTTGCACTCAATTAAGTGCAAATCATTGAGTGTAATTATTCATTCAAAGCTAGTAGAAATCATCAAAACAAGCTGCTTTTGACATAATGTACTGAAGTCAGTAAAGAACAATAAGGTCCACAAATAACAAAACATTGTTGATTTAGAATTTTTTTAGATTTATAGAAGTCAGGAATTAAACTAGAAATCTTCGAATTGAGAGGTTTCATTATTAAAGTTTTGATAGGTCAAAAAAATAGATCAGTAATTTCCGAATTATATGAACTGTTTTATTTTATTTCATTTTATTTTTTTTTTTTTTTTTTTTTTTGTTTCCTTATGATTTTACCAAAACATTTCGATTAATTTTTTTTTTTGAAATTACATGAACAATGCAATACTTATGCAGGAATTGGAATTTTTTTTTAATAATGTAAATAGTTCTAGTCATGAGCTAATTTTATAGATATAAATTTTATCGAATTTAAAAAAATTAAGAAGGGAAAGAATGAAAAAGCTAAGTTGCAATACTATGTTAAACAATCACATCAGCTGAATGAATGATATATTTTTAACAAAATATACAAGTCGGTTTTCATATCGAATCTGATTTCTAAATTCACTAAAATCAAAACAATGCTCTTCGCTTGAGACCCTATTCAGAAATTCAAGTGAAACATTCCTAACTTTCTGAGATGAAAGGATAAGCCTTTACATTTTCGAATAATTCAAGAAAGATTTTCTTCGCAGCAAACTTTCAACTTGAAAGCATGAAACAATTTGGCAAGGATTCCCTTGATCTTTCAACTGATTATTTTTAGAATAACAAAGGAGCAGTTATACGTATTAGTGCGGATATGGTAATCAGCTATGTAATATTGAATCCTGTTTCGCAGAAAACTGCTGGTAAAGAGAATTTCCAGCGTTCCTTCAAAGATGATCAAAGATCCTATCGTATGGATGAACAGAGTGGTGCTACAGTGATGCCACAACTCCAATAATACCCAAAAGATTTATCGGTTGCAATGATAACCGTTGGAATTTGGCAATAAAAATAAGCCTTAAAATGTATGCATGTGTAACTTTAAAATATATATGCTAATATTATGCAATAAAATATAGTTTACTTATCTTAGCATGCCACTAACAACCTGATAAGTAGCGATATCCAGTATTTAAGCACTGAATAGACTTGAAAAAAGAGTAAGGAAAAATTGAATGATTTAGGAAATACTTGGCCTCAGACATTTGGCCTAACTTGAATCATCGCCACAATAGTTCGTATTGTTTTTTCGCTATATCGAAACTGTCAGTCGACCTTTGCGTAATTGTGATTTTGTGTGCATAATCTATTTCTTGTTGCATTTTCAATCTATTTTCAATAGATTTTTAAAACTTTGAATTATATTTAACGAGAATAAATAATTATTTGTTTGCACATAGTGAGATGAAAAAAAAAAAAAAAAAAAAGAAAGAGGAGAAGCAAATCAAATTAAGAGAAGTATGTGAAATTCTATCCGGCACCCGATGCCCATAGCAATTATTTATTTATTGTTTGCCTCCATATTGCATGCTAACACCTCATATATTGTCACAACAACAGCATTTTCTATCACATTCTTTCCCGAATTTCTGAAAC
>KZ269998.1:0-23426 GCA_002249935.1 Onchocerca flexuosa | reverse complement strand
TTTTGAATTATATTTAAAGAGAAAAAAAAATTTTTTTTTTGCACAAAGTGAGAAGAAAAAAAAAAAAAAAAAAAAAGAAAGAGGAGAAGCAAATCAAATTAAGAGAAGTATGTGAAATTCTATCCGGCACCCGATGCCCATAGCAATTATTTATTTATTGTTTGCCTCCATATTGCATGCTAACACCTCATATATTGTCACAACAACAGCATTTTCTATCACATTCTTTCCCGAATTTCTGAAACAATTATATGTTGCAGCAAAAAAAAGAAAATAAGGCGGATGCCTAATAATCGGATTTCAGAAAAGCAAAAATGGTGCAAAAGAAATGACTATGTTTCGCCTGAGAATTCAATATTTCAGAAATGAATCAGAATCATGACACAGCGAAATGAATAAGATCAGAAAATTTTTTTTCCTGTTCACAATTTATTATTATTGTATAATACTATTTTTTTTTTTTTCACTTTAGGGAAAGTTATTTAGAACAGTTTTGGGAACAAGGTTATTTATTACTTTTCGAATGTTTTTAACTGCTTGCCATAAATATTGGGATAGCAAGTCTCATCGAATGTTTGATGCACTAGAATCTCCTCATATGCACAACCAGGTATTGATCTCCTGCATGAACTTTTGATTTCTTTAGATCATCCGAAATAAATTTTCAAATGATTCGAATGCTATCTTAGTAATTTTCAAATTTGTCTCAGGCGTTATTTGCTTCATTGTACATTGATACTATATTATGGAAAAAATCGCTTCTAATGTTCCCAAATATGGGTTCTTCACAATATTTTTTTTAATGAGGAATGGCAGTGCCTGATGGATTATTTGATTTGTAAATATTTCAATTATTTTTCTAAAAAAGTGAAGTCTATAGTCTCTCTCCTAATTTATTGAAGTTGCAATATTGTCATAAAATTTTTGATTTTTTAAGCTTTTTCAACTTCTTTGAAAATCCATAGTCATCGACACAACTACTCAACTCCATCTTAAAATTTCCTTCTGATATTTTCGATCTACAGTGAGCAAAGCAGTTGCAGAATGTCTTTCTGAAGCTGTCCGTGTTCTTCATACTTTGTTGAACTCTCTAATGGAATTCAATCTTTCCTAGATATATTTACCTAGTTTACAAAATTCCAAATTTGTAAATTATATTCGCAGAACATAGTTGAAGTCACAGAATACCATGTATAGCTCCCATTAACTTACTTATCAAGTTCCGAAATTAAAAATTAGTACGTTGTGATTGATTGATAAATAGAAACTGGGATTTATGGAACATTCTTTCTGAGATACCAAAAAAGATTGTTTTTCGACTCTTTCGAAGTAATTTTATAATAGTAGCACTTAGAAAGTGATATACACTTTCTGGAAAAAAAAATTTTCAGGCAGCTGAAAATTTTATTGTTCCGGAAAGCCCAGTACAGTACTCCATACTTTTAGCTATGAAAGTAATATAATAGCTACGGCAAGAAACTGTAAAAAATTTGATAAATCTATCTATCTATATGTATATATAGCATATGTTGCTTGCAGGAAAAACGGAAAAATAAGAAAAACTCTTATGAGTTTTTTAGGAACTGAAAACATTCACAATAAAACCAATCTCTCCATCCAATTAAGGAATTGAAACTTTTGAATTCCATATCTTCGAGATCCAAATTTCCATAAATTAATGAGAAATAAAGATTAATTTTACTATTGTTTAAAATGGGACTGCATAAAATAATGAAATGTAGTGATTTCTTCGATGCTTTTTTAATCACAAATGGAATGTGTTTCTAGATATCAACAAAGCTTGAGTTATTTATCTAAAAATTATTGGATTTTTAATTTATTCAGACAAAATCAGAAACTTCTTGCTCTGTGCATGAAAATATAGAAAGTCCAATGGAAAGTGTCGTTGAAAACGTAATTAAAATCAGTAGTGAGCTGAAAATAACGAGAACGACTTGATCGATTTCTCGACAATGATAATAAAAACTAAGTTAGCCATCAGTTTCTCTAGAGCTACACTACTCTTTAAAAAATTTCAGCTCTTTTCGCAATGAAATTGAGATTTTTCGACAAATTCCAAATATTCATTTCCAGAATGAGGCAGAATAGCATCGCTTCCTCTCATTTACCGTATTCTATCAGTCAATCGCATAAAAATTCTTTACTATTTGATTATCACATGAAATGGATGCATATGTATTAAGTTCAGTTATAGACAGCAACATGCACACAAATGTTGGAAGAAAGCCAGATGTCAGTGGTTCTTTGTGTGAAATCAGTCTAAATCAATTGGCCAAGCCAGCTAAGAAAAGGACAAGTAAAGTGTTCGATGGCCAAGGAAAGAGGAATAGGGGATTCAGGAGCATTGACTTTGTTATTTATATCAACAGAGTCAACTAATGTCACCCTATCAGCAATATCCCAATGTTCTTGGAATGCTTGGCGACATTCTCGGACGGAAATGGCTGTGTCCATAACTGCACATTTGTTCGCAAAATATTTGGACACATACCATATGGAATTGACAAACAACCGTAGATTAGATATTTGTCAAGATAAAATCCAGCTATTTTTCTATCCGCCCATCAATTTGCACCATTGACAGTTAACATTGTCGCACTAGGAACGCATTTGTTCGAATTCTTACTTTTAGCACTTACATGAACTTTTTTTCAGCTTTGATAGTTTTGATTTGGTAAGTAAGCTTTTCAAGTTCTCATTCTCATTTAAATCATTCATTTCTTCTTTTTGGTTAGTCTAAAATAATTAGTTTTACGTCGCAATTAGCAGTGTGTTGCATGCGATGGTTCATTGCCTTGCAGTTAACTGTCATTCAGTAATTATCAAAGATTCCATCAAAAGTATCGTATCATAAAGATTATCAGGTATTCGAGATTGCTGATCATCTTTACTCGCCACACACGATACGATGATACATTTTCTTGGTATAATAAAAGTTATATACACAAATGAAATAGTAATGTGTAGATCTATTTCATTTTGCTAATTATTTTACACAACCAAAAAGCCAGTTCAATTGCTTTTCGAACATTGTGTTTATTCAAATATAAATGTAAAATCTACTTCTAATTATTTTTCTTTTGTGCTGTCAGAAATCCCAAATCATGGATTTCCGAAAGATAAATTGAAATTTTGTCATGCAGAAAGAACATGTATTCTTGAATTTATGATGGAAGATTTTAAGACAATAAATTCCCTTAGTTTTGATTATTAGGAAGGTTATTATGGACAGCATCTTTCGATGAGATATAAGCTATTCTTCAAATATATAGGAATGCAATTGTTTTGAAGTTTCTGATAAATTGAGAAATTTTTTCAACATTTTCTCTTTTTAACTTATGTTTTCCGGTGAAATAATCAATACATTTTTGATTTAATCTTCCTTCCCATTGTTGTAAAAAAAGCTTTATAGAAAAATGAAATTATTTGAATTTATAAAATACTCAAATGATTATTAATTGATTTTATTATGTTCAACAACTAAACTCTTCTTAGCCAAAAGTCTCTCATTTTAAGCTTAAATTAGTTCTATCTTTGGACATTGGAAATATCGTCCAAAACAAAAAAGTGCTTGGGTGAATTGCAGATTTTCGTGTACAGAAAGATAAGCAATATGAATATAATTGACAGAATTACAAGAAAATATCGAAAATTTTCAAAGATTGCAACAGCAAGAGAACACATCAACCGTAACTGATATTTTATCTCTTTCGATCCATTCGGTTTAGTCCCAATCCATCTATTCGGAGCATGAAATTTTTCACCACTTTGGAAACTTACTAAGTGTTTTTACTATTTAAGCTAAAATTGCAGAACTTATCGTGGGATTTATTCAAAATCTCTCATTGCCATCAAGATACAATACGATTTGGACATCAAACAATTATGATATAGAATGGCGGATAATGGAATTGTAAGCAGACTTGATTGATGATTCTTAGCTGATTTAAATCTTTAAGCTAAAAGAAGCATTTCTCTGGCTCAAGAATTTTGTCATCATATAAACTTTGTTCGGCATCTCTTTCAAGTTCTTTGATTTCTTAAGTACTTCATATTCTCTCTGTCGAAGTTTGATTTAGGATATTTTGCGCAATGAGTGTTTCCATCAAATCCAGTCTTCGTGTTTCAGTCATAGTGAAATTGTACAGAAATTTTTTTTATTGGATATCATAGTTCGTTTCAAATTTTTCTATTTGATTAAATTGTTAGTAATTGTGAACATAAGTATTTTTTTGCTGAGATATCCTATAAAATATAATGATCCAATTACTCAAACGATGATCGAATCTTATTTTGCTATAGGAGTTTATAAAAATTCCATACTGAATAAGGTTGCGAATATATCATTTGGACTGTCGATATAAATTTAAAACTTGAGAATTATAGTCAAGAGATGGAAACTTTACTATTCACATTCTCTTCAGAAAGTAGTATTCCGCAATTCCGGTCTGTGTTGAAAAATACGTTTTCCTTGGCATTGATGTACATCAAACGCATGACACAGAACCGTTAAAACTCGGTAAACACGATGATAAAATTGTAGATTTTCAAAAGAAATGTAAATAGATTTCTCTGAGATTACTGCTGTTAAATTATTGAAACACTCGTTTCAAAAATTTTGTTATACACACCAAAAAGAAATACGATCTCATTTAGATATTCGCAATGAAAGATGTGCGAGATGATGACGGCATTTTGCAATTTTAGGGTGAATAAGTTATCAATTAATTATTTTGATAGGAGAATAAAGAGTGTGCTATGAAGCAGTATGAAATTTGTGCATTGTGAAGATAGCAGAAAATGTTGGAAGCACAAATTCTGCAAATTATAGTTTTGATAATTTTTGATAATTGAAAAATAGTTGTTAGACTATCTCGGTTATTTAGCTTTGTGTTAAATAAATCTAGCAAATAAGATATTCTTTATAAATATTTTTTAATTAATGAGAAAATTATTGCCATCAATTGGACTAAGATAAAATACAATACTAATTGTTATTCTTTTCATGCAGTAATATTTAAGCAAGCTAAAGTTTGTATAGTTATCTTCAACACGTTGTGATTTCAGCTTCTCCCTTAAAAATAAAAATTTTATTTTTTGCTTTCTGTCATATCTGTGAAGAAATGAAAATTGCTAATCGGCTGTAACCGATTTATTAGATAAATTATTAAAAATTTCAGCAGCACATCGTTATCGCCATAATAATTTATTACAAATCCTTTCATTATTACATCTCTTTTGCGATATTTTGCGACGCTATTACAAATGTCATCATGCCATACATTGTTTCTTAGGAAGATAAAAAAGTGACGATGAAAGAGGAAAGAGCCAGCTGAACTATGAAACATCTGGATGGAATATAATTGAATCATATCAACGCTTTTCAACAAACCAACAGTAGTTTGAGAATGGAAAGAACTTGAAGCTTCTCTAAAAGCTTCTAAAAAGCGACATAATTCGATTAAGTGGATCGAAACGAACAATTTCGTTTGCTATCATTTTTTCCATTATCTACCTATATCCATTCCAAATAATAATCCACAATGAAACATTAAAATATTATTTTACCCTATGTCTGCTATCTCCTCGAATTGTATCTATGTTTTGATGTCATCGTCAAGTTCTATTTCTACTGCGATTGCAAGCAGCTGCATAGAACTTCACTTATCCTCCATTTTGAAATTTTTTGAAATTGATTCTCCAAATTAAACTCAAATGGATATTTGCTGAAATCACAGCATTTCATCCTTACTCGTGAATAATTTCTGCTCAACTGTCACATAAATATTAGACGCACGACCAGAAAAAAAAGGGAACAAACAAACATTCTTTTGTTGTGGTGCTCCAAAAAATTGAATTTTAAGCAAAGTTTTCGGAAAGCAACATAATGGGTTCAACAGGAGCCGGTGCTACTTATCAGGCTTACAATCAATTGATCCGATCACCATCACTTCATGTATCGTCATTTACAAAATCAACGCAAGTTGGTATCATCGAACAAGCTGAAAATGGTAAGTTATCCATCTGAATATGCAAATTAATTTGATGAATTGAACTTGTCATACGAAATCCTAGCGATCTATTCTTCCATACGACTTTTTGGATAGAACAGGAAAAGGAATAGAGAATAAAAAAAAAATATTAAGCTTGAATGGATGAGATTAAAATGGGAGATAAGCATGTATTAAGTCATGTACCGCAGTTTGAAAGTTAAAATACACTTTATTAGTTTCTATGGATATTAACTTTGATGATTCCAAGCGATCAAGAAATTGATTTTTTTTGTTAGTAAATAATCTAACGCTTTATTGAAAAATAATACCACTTTTATCAGCTTATCATCTAATATATTCCTACAATTTTTTATTTGAATAATGAGAAAGTTCCATTTTCTAGCAAGTATTTGGATCAAAACTTTATTTTCCATTTCTTAATGCAGAGAAAACGATGGATTAAAAACGGTTACAGTAATTTAAATATCTTCGGTAAAAAAGGATTATATTCTTCTCAAAGAATGCTGTGAGTCCTGGATACTCAATAATTTTACAGTTCTTGTGGCCAAAGATTTAAATGAAGTGGTGAATTTATTTGAATTATTTTGATTGTCTCAAAACTTTTACATCCTTCTATTATAATGTTTTGAAAAAATCATTTGGAATAAACGATAAACAATTTGGAAAATAACAAATTGCATTCTGTAAACCATTGTCATTGTATATTCTCGACGAAATTACCTATCTTCAGAAGAATATAAAATGGCAATGCCTTCAAGAATGCAGTTTTTTGTTTTGTTATAAATGCACTTTAGATTCGTAAAACGTTCAACTGAATAAATCGATCAAAAGAAAGCGAATAGTTAAGTGAAATAACTGTATTATTTCTGGAAGAAAATTGATTTGGAAAAATGTGAAAGACAAGTATGAAGTATATTTTAGAAGAAATGTTTAAGTTTTTTGCTGAAAATTTCACTTAAGTGTTTAGTCTAGTTTTTAAAAATTCACAATCTCATATCTCATGCTTCATCGAAATCATTCCTTTCAACGAATTCTACGGAATAGTTGCAAGACTAAATAGAAAAAGATTTCTATTTGTAACAAATCAAAATTAATCTGAATATTTTATTATCATCTTGCAAAACTTCTCGTTAATACAGCCTTTTTTGTCGCTTTTCCATTTTTGCTTAAATTTTCAATGTAGTGAACTTCGCCTTGCTTTTCTTGAATAACTTTTGAAATTAATTCTTCACCTTTCCTTTGTTTCAGTTTAAAATTTTATAATATCATGAAAGTTGCTTCGCTATTTATTTCTAGATTTTTATTCTCCTATAGAGATGCGCTGATAACACTGATATCCGATTAATCTATGATCATATTTAATTCAATAAAGAAGTTATCAAGTCATGATTAACGTCCAGTAGCACGAAAATTATATCTTACATTATCTTACATTACAAATTATTAAATTATCTCAAATCATAACATTTTATCAGTTTATCTTATTTATATTAGCACTTTGATATATCGTTCGTTCAAAGAACAGCTCCATCTATGCACGATATACTAAGGTGCTGTAATGGGAAATAATCTGATAAGATAACATCATCTATCAAGAATTATTATCAATAAGTCAATAAATTTGATCGGTCAATTATTTAGCATGGTTTGCTTGATCATAAATTATTATTAGACAGCAATATTAAAGTAAAGAAGTAATATACCTTCTTGTCGCTCTTTTTTTAGCTAATTTCAATTTCATCTCATTTTTCAGCTTATCCTTTATTAATGCAAATCTATTTATGGTCACAGACTAAATTAAATCTTGTTGAAATCTTATTTTCGGAACTTTTTATTTCTTTTTTCAATATATTTAGAATGAATATTTAACTTAATATTATGATTGAATATTTGAAAAATAATACATAATTTAAAAATTTTTAAATTCATTTCAAAATGGTGTTTTAATGAAATCCAAAAATATTAGTTTTCAGTGTGTGCTTAAAAACTCTATAACTTAATTTTGTTCAAAGTTATAGGATTTTAAAACGAAGATATCGAGGAAACGAACATAAATTGTATTCTGAAAGTGTTATTAGAAGTTTTTTAAAGTCTTCCAAATGTAAATAGTGAAGTTTCGGGTCGATTTATGGAATTTATTCGAGAAGTGTGACAGATTGGATTGGCTCAAATATACCTTCAGGAATATAATATTTGTAGAGTACTAGCTGAAAATTTCACAAAATCAATTTTATTTTTTTTAACTTTATTTTTCGGATCCAAGTTAAAATCTCGAATTTGATCCAATTTCTTTAGTAGAAATGCCAGCTTATATCATTTTTTTTAAAACTTTTTTTTATATTATATTTCAAACTTTTCTTGCCAGACAGCAAAATGTTTTTTCGAACAAGACTTAAAGACAAATAATTGGAACTCAAAATTAAAACAAATCGTCGTAAAAAAGCAATTCATTTCGAAAAAAGAAGACAAAAAACATAATGTTTGTGAAAAATAATTAGTACAAATTAGAAATTAAGTTTTGCAGAAAGGAATAGGCTTTTTTTCAAATTTCAAAACGCATTTCATAGTCAAAAAAAATTTATTCCCAATTATTTTTTTCAATTTAAATTCAATATTTAGCAAGTTTTAGAAATCTAATTAAATTTGCTATTTATTTTCCAAAATTTATTTACTTCTTTCCACTTTTACTCATCATCAAAATAGCGAATTTTTTGTACACGGTCGATACTTCTCTTTTTTGCATATCAATTTCAATCAGTAAAATGCTCTGCAATTAGCATTAGAAGTTTTGTTATTTTTCAGTGCTAAGGCAAAGTTTTCATTTTCAAAATTGTTTGAATATTCATTTAAATTTTAGTCTTTCGTTTCACCATCGGTTATCTGCACTCATCAAAACAAAACTGCTTGATTAATTTCGGGATTTCAGTTAAAATCTAATTCAGTCTAAATTTAGAATAGCTGAAGCAAATTTAGGAGAATTTCGATAGTCTGTCGTTTATTAGATCACTATGGCATATCAAACTACTCAGTAATCAATAATGTGTTAGTTGCATTGTTTTCATCGGCTTTGCTTTTTAATCGCTTAAACAGAAGTGTGAAATTTTAAAAAGCACACATATATTTTTTGAAGTTCAAATCTTTTCTTGTCTTTATTGTTAAAGCTAAGTTTCCTTTTTTTTTTTCGCGACGTGTTTCGCTATTCATTTTCTTATTTTTTATGCATTTGAGAGATAAATCAGCTGAAACAATGTCGAAACTTCCATAAATGAGATCACTTCTCTGAATTGATCGACAAAAAGAAGAGTTTAGTTTTCCAGAAGTTATTTTGCTAAACAATTTGTTCCTAATTCCAAAAGAATTTCATTTTGAAGAAAAATTTCGAAAATTTCGTAATTTTGTTCATTTCATCATAATCTATTACTACCAAAAATTAAGAGAAAGAAAAAATTAAAAATGAAGAAAAAATAAATAAACATAGTACCAAATGACTGAAAAAAGAGCTGATCAAAAAAAAAAAAGAACCGTAATAAATTTTGGAAAAAATATGAGCTTAACTTTTAAGATTTCAATTCTGCGATATAAGCAAATTGGATTCCATTGGATTCACAGCTTCAGCAAATTTGGAAGTCTAAATTTGATAAATATAGATTATCTCTTAAGGTTCATTCGTTGATTTTCTGATTTTAGCTTTTAAATTCAGCAGATTATATTCGAGCCATAATCGCCTTTTGATTCCCGCATTTATTTCCTCATGAAATAACTTTCTTGTCCCGTTTTTTTTTAGATTTTGCGAAATATACTTGTAGTATTTACCTCAGCACTTTCAAACAACGATAGATTTATCACGCACAACAATTTCGTTAGAAATGCATCAAGCAATTTGCTCTGAAAATCGAAGCAAATGAAATCAGCACATATCCAAATTTTATGTTTCATTTAATTACTGGACTTGGTCACCAAATATGATTGACTTTTTTAACATATTTTTCGTATCATTCCCAAATTAAATCAATTTTTACAAACATCTAAAAAGCGAAGAGTTGAAGATGACTTTGATTTATACTTGTGCTGTTGTGAGTTAATGTTTAACATTATTAAAGAATTTTGTGCATCACATCATTATAATAAAAACAGCAATAAGTATATGATAATTGTAGTAATTATCAAAATTATTTCTATTTCTTTTTAAGAACTTTTCATACGTAACTTTTTTGTTTTAATAAGAGCAAAAAATCGAACACTTTTTTCGAGTGGTTTTTTTGATTTCAAAAGATATTTGGGAAACATATTTGGGAAACAAATTTGAAAAAATGGAACGCTTTACCAGTAGTTATAATCATTTAAAAAAAATTTTTTCACTGAAATTAATTCTATATCCAATTTTGAATATTAAAAGAGAAATAAGAAAGTGCAAATGAGCCTATTAGCATTTTCATTTAGAAAAACTATTAATAAAAAATTTCAAAAATTGTAAGAACTATGCATTTGAAAGTCAAACAGACTATAGCCTCCAAAAATTTTGCTGAAATAAATTGGGAAGAAATATAGGGCAATGACTGTTTTAAATAAAAAAATAATGAATTTAGTGATTTAGAACTGAACGAAAAATATCTTTCAATAAAAAATCATTTCGATTGAGGAAAGTGCTAAAATATTTTTTATCAGTCGGCTAGAGTTTATAAGTTCGGTTTTTTGTGGGAAATAGAACTAGAAAATAATTAATTCATATTGCTGTAAGTAAACTGCCCTATTCGAAGTACTTGTGAAATAAAACATATTTTGGCCCATAAATGCCTCAATGTCACTGGAAAACTTCAACAAGAAAAATGACAAAAGTATTATTAAATAGTAAACAACGATTATTATCTATCCGATACCTATCAGTTGCGATTGTTCGTAAATTCAACATGCAGCATGCAGCATGAAACATATACACCTTATCACAATGAAAAATTAAGTATTTTAACAACAACAAGTCTTGAGCACGCAATGATTATTATTTCGTCTTGCATTCTTCTTCCCTTTTGCATTCCCCTCCACCACAATGATTACTTAGCTTAAAGGAATGCAGCTGCAGCTGAGTGACATTATCATTAATGAGTTTTTAGTTTAAGCAACTATGATCACCCATGCTGAATGAGTTAGTTATTAATAAATAACTCAGTTGAATCTTGACTTTTATCGCTTAATCATCTCTATCGACACTAATGTTATCGTTACTGTTGTTGTTGTTGTTGCTGCTGTTGCTGTTGTTATTGTTGTTGTCGTTGTTGTTATTGTTGCTGTTGTTGTTATTGTTGTTGTTGTTGTTGTTGCTTTTTTGTTGTTGCTGTTGTTGATTGTGGTGGTGAAGAAGCTGCTAAAGGTGGAGAATGATGATGATAACGATAATGATGGCGATAATAATAAAATGATGATGATGATGATGATGGTGATGATGATAGTAATAGAGCTTGAAGTTTGCCTGAGGCAGGAAAAGTTTGCAGCACAGTGGACTTGCTCTGATGGGAACAACAAATGCAGCGTTGTCTTTGCGCCGTTTCACACAAACATCATTTAATTTCCGATTCAATTCCGCTCTTCCTCCACCGATACCCGTTACTTCCCCACCGGTAACCCCAATTTCACGCAAGTCAAGTCTCAGCAACAGTGGTTAGTAATCCTTTTGTTGTATCACGAAAAGAAGCCAGATTATCATCAAAATCAAGTTTTTATCACTCCAGTTGTGTTACCAGTTATCATTATCTTTGCCACTTCATTAACTTAGTAAGTGAGAGCGAAAAACCCTTCTTTAAATGCTAAATTCATTCCTGAACTAAAAATTTACAAACTTTCCTCTTAAATCAGCTCCGAAGGGAATCTTTCAATTTCAAAACTATAAATTTCAGGTAGCTATCATTTATTACTTCAATATACTATAATTTTAATAAATTGATGATCAACTTATCCCATATCTGCATAGAATAATTCAAATGTCAATGCTTATTGATTTAAACACTGCGTTTCTATAAATAATTGTCTGCATCATATCGAATCTTTTAACCATCATCTTCCTGGAATATATGTACTCATGCTTAAGATTTTTTTAAATCAATCGATTTTTCTTCTTCATTTCAAAAGTCCTTGCATTATTTTTGCAAAGTACTTTTTTCATCGCCATTATAATGCTGTGATTCAACAATACTAATATACTGCGATAATTACTTAAATAGATGAAACTGAAAAGCGACTAAAAAAGAAAAAGACCTGTTGTAGTCTTTTCATGTGTTCTTATTAATGTGGATTGCTAAGATCAATAGAGAATTTGCTATCTTTTAGGAATCTTACTGAAGAGGTTTTTTTGCAATTAAGAAAAGTAAAGTGGAAAAATAATTCAATTTTTGCCATCATTTGAAGAACATCTACCACTGTGGAGGGATTAATAGGAAACTGAAATAAATTTTTCTAATATTCTGTTTGCAGTATGGCATTAAGCAATTTTCCACTTCGCTCTTTCAGTCTGAACTTCTAATTTTTCTTGATAACTTTCATCGAAGATAACCAAAAAATTGATTCAATTAGAAACTGAAATTGATGTATTTCAGAAGATAACTTAATTTTTTCAAGAATGTGATTTGATTAATCTTGTCTAGAAAAAGACCCTACTTCTCATTAGGGAAATTGAATGATTCGAATAATTTAACAATTAAAAATATGTTGGAGTGGTTAAGAAGTAATTTTACTCGAGTTTTATGCTATTATAAAATAAACAGCAAATGATTTATCGGTTGCTATCACACGATAGATTGCTTGGATGCAGGCTTATATTTTCCAGTAATTAAAAATATATCACAAATTTTCATTGTTTACGTTACTTCTTCAATTTCCGATTTAATTTCATCTAAGATTTAAAGCTTATATTTGAGTTCTATTCTTTTCCAATATGGTCAGATTTGAAATATTCTGACATAAAAGCTAGGAAGGATGAATGCTGATATCATAGAATATCGTTAAAACATTCTTCACGCACAACTATATTTTCATAAATTTCTCGGATAGAAGTTTAATCGATCATTTCTCTGGAATGCAGAGCATTTCAACCAATAAAGCATCTCCGGAAAAGATTTTTGATTGCATTTCGATGACAGATTGCATATCGCAGGTCAATTAGAAAATATGAATGAATCGAATGGTAGATATTATTCAACAGCTGTTACTTCTACTTCTGCTGCTGTTGAATGTTTCAGACATCAAAGTTAAAAGCTATTTGTTTTGAAAAATTAGAGGTCGTAAGCAAACCATAGTATGTTGTTTTTTTTTGGAAACATATTTTTTGTTGATAATGTTTTTTTTTTTTTTTTTTTTGGGGGAAAAGAAAAAAAAAAAATTTTTTAAAAAAAAAAAAAAAAAAAAAAAAAAAAAAACACAGGAAACATGGCACAACCATTGACTGATTCTTTACGGAGTTACGTACAATTTGTTAACACTTTCGAGAAGAAGCACTTTTGCTAGCGAAACTGTTAGTTCTTTGAGTTGAATTGTCTGAAACAGTATGAATTATCAAAACAGAAAAAAAAATTGCTGAGAATCCTCGATGGACTGTTTAAAAATAATTATAGATAGACAATATGATGGGGCTCTTTCTTTGCCATAAAATAATTTTTGATATATAGGATTATGAAACGAAAAATTTTATTCGGTGAGTTTTCAGAAACTTCGCCCCACTTCCTTTTAACTGCAAAAATTGGAAAATACAAGCATTATTGCTGCATACTACAAAATCCACTACCGTAAACGATTAATGATTGGAAATTTAAAACCATCGATGTACTTATTTTAAATATTGCATACCTTTCGTGTATTGATCCGTTATTTTTAAAAAGTAGCATTTTTTTCCTCTTGAATAGCTTCTTCCTTCATAAAAATGATTCGGCATACGAATACTGCGATTTTTTTTTTCGCCATTTACTAGCCATTTGAAAAAACAAATATTGAATATGAATATATTTAAAATATGAATAAATTGACGTCTGCTTCAAATCTTTTGTTATAAATCCCAAAGGATTTCTGATTTTCCGCCGTTGCTTTTATCTCAAAAAATTGTTAAATGCAGCTAGTTTATTTAGATAGTCTAGCAACAAATTAAAAATTAAATAATAGATGAATAACTGTTAACTTTACAAGCATAGCATCGACTGTATTTTCCAGCGTGTCCAATGGGATTTCCCGATCGCTGAGTTCTTTTTTTCTTCAAGCAAAGCTACTATTTGTTAAAGCTTGGAATATAGCGAATGTAAAGAATATATGATTTTAGTTCTTGTCTCTCTATCTCTCTTATTTTGTCCTTCAATTATCTCCTCTTTTCAAATTTTTGGAAATATATGCTTTTTTTTTTCCTTAAACCATGCATTCTATCTGACAGTCAGAGACTGAGACAGGTAATTTGGATTGGAAGTTGGCATAAAAACGATTTTAACTTGTCAAGCTGCGCCTGTTTTAACGATAAATTTTAATGCTTTAAAATATTTGCATTTCTCAAAGACTGTTAAGAATTCGAAACATTTGGAGGCAGGCAAACAGCAGCATTGATGCAAATCACTGGTTTCCAAGGGGGGTTTGGAAATTCATTATGAAAATTTTTCTTTAAAAAGCATTATAAATCAAACGTTTCATAAATATTACCATTACATTTTGTTATAAAATTCATTTAGCAATTCAAATTTGAACAGAAAAAAAGAAACGATATTCATTCAAGTGTGTTTATTTCCCTTTTGAATCATTTCTGATACCAAGATTGAGAGGATACAACCCAGAAAGATTTGATATGATTAATCGAGTAGTCGATGCATAAAACATTCTCGAATTGTATTGCATAGCGCTTAGGTTGTTACAAATGATTTGCATTAATCAAATTTCCACAACACATAATTTCTATTAACGTCGCAGCATAGCAACAAAGGTTGCAGCACACGTTGCAGCATAGCAACAAATGATTTAAGATTGAAATTCAGCCTCCACAACTAGTTGCTATGTGCCGTCATCGGATACTAGTGATGCATCGTTGCTTAAAACATCTTGCCGTGCAACAGTTCAGTGCAACCTAATTAATTATATTCTTAAGGGATAGCAGTACAGGTGGTTGGTGCAAATCAAATCACTCTTACACTTATTATATGAATATGTTGTAAAACTGATTAAATTTCATCAGCATAACACCTAATCCAATAAATCGTTTAACTTGCTACTTATCTTTTTGCAATTGCATGTTTGCATGCAAATCAGACTTGAGCATTGCTAACATTCCTTTTCCTTTATACGGGCAAAAAGTGCATGTGCGACGAGTCAACAATTAATTTTGAAGGTTTGCTGTAAATAATATATGCTTTTAACAAATCAAATTTCAATGTTTCCTTCTAATCCTATCAGTATTTAGGATATTCTCTACTTTAATGTATACATATTTCGCAAACTTTAATATGAATTATTGAGAAGTTAGATATTTCCAAAGTACCATTGAAGCTTCTGATTATTTTAACTGATAAATTTATCTAATGGTAGGCAGATCATTTGTAAGAAAGTTTCAGCTTACTCCTATTCCATTGCTGATTAATTATTTACAATTTTTATCTCCTGACTGCTCCAACTCTCTATTATTTACTGATTTTATTAAACTTCAGATCTCTTTACAAGACAATTCTTCGAATTCTTTCAATTATTTGAAAACTTTTGCGAATTCCGACTTTTCATTTAATGAAAGAATAGAACGAAATATATAAAGATATTTTGATAATTCTTAGCAAACAGGTAGTTGCGAAAGCAGTGACTCTGATTGAATTCAACTTACTCGAAAGGAATTGGATGTTTAATTTTATCATTGAAACTTATCAAAGCATAAACTTATTTCACAAACGAAGGTAGCTGAATGCTTTAATGAAATCGATATCTGCGGCTAATATCCAGGAAGTGCGATTGATATAAAATTTTCCAATCCAGTCCTAGGTGTTTTTGTCATTAAATGAAACTGATCATAGAAGGATGAACAAAATCGAAAATAGTTCAATCCGGTAAGCAATCTCATAAGCGCATCAACTCTGAAATTGGACAGTAAAAGTAATTGCAAACAAATTTGAGGCAGTAAAATAAGTTACATCGATGTATAACCACAAGTTCCGCACGCTTATAATAAGAAACAAACAATCTGTTGTACTTTGATTTCGCAAAATTTCCCATCCTCCCAAAAGTTATTGTCGAAACCTATAAGTAAATGAAATGAAATGAATGATATTTATGATTGTATTTAATCTTTGTTTTCTGACATTAAATTGATCAATTTACGGAAATTTTTTTAATTTTTGATATTAATAGTAAAATAATTTATTAGAATGTGATAGAATCTCGAAGATTTCTCTTCTTTGATATTTTTACTTGAAGCAATAGATATGATTGAAATGGTAAAGAGCATAATATATACAATTATTGTTAATCAGTAATCTAATTAATTATTTCTGACAGTTTGTTTTTCCTAAATGACCATTTTTTTATATGCAATTTAAATTAATGATAAATTCAAGTTCTGATATGAAACTTATCTTGTTAAAAAATAGAGACAAACATAAAGGTTGAGATGATGACATTAACATAAACGAATAAGAAGAATTCAATATCTGAAGAAAAAAATTCATCAACTAGCTTTGGTTGCTAGTAATTTTCAAAAATTTTTTGCTTCAAAAAAATAAAGCGACAGCTGAATTTTTACTATTATTAATTTCTAAATATTTGAGAAAAATTCCCAGAAAAAATTATTATATCAAAAGTTGATAAAACTGACCATCCAAAGTTTAGGCTTAATGAAAGATAATTTGATTCAAAACTTGAATTAGTATTTATGAGATTGAAAACTTTAATTGTGAAGCAATGACCTAAATCGAAGACAATAAATTATCTAAATATAGCTCCTACTTGAATGATTTCAAAAATTAAATACCCTATAGTTTTATTAACCTTTTCCTATTCAATAAAATTTTTTAAAGACTGGCAAAGATATTGGAAAATTTTAGAGACAATTGGCAAAGTAAAGTGGGATAAGTATCCTTTAAAGGAAGGCGACAATAATTCAGCATGTTCTGAAGAAGAAGCGGTACCGGATACGCTAACAAAGCGCATTATCAAGGTTTTCTATTGTCGTTTTTTTTAAAGTTATTTACATCATTTAAGGAATAATTTTCGAAAGATGGATAATGTAACGATGGAAATCAGAATCGCAATAAAATCTGATTAATTTTATGTTTTAAGATTAGTCGCTTTTCTGCAACATTCAAGCTCTAAAGAATGCAGTTAACTTTTTAAGAATGTAATGATATTGTGGTAACACTACACAAATCAAATGCTATAGTTATTTTGATAATTACTAAATTTTGGACGGATTTTAGCTGATAAAAATTCTCGCACCTCATGTTGGTCTCATCACATTATTGCTAACGTATATCGCCATCGGTGCTTCGATGTTCATTTGGTTAGAAGCCGACAACGAACTGCAGGTGAAGTTATTGAAGTCCTTTTATATTCTACTTCATCACTTCACAAGTGCTCTTTGAATCTAAGGGAAGCAGAATGTAGGAAGTGGTTGATATGATGACGTCGTCTTCAACTCACTGATGCAAGAAGAAGACTCAGTAATTATAAAATTTGCAGAATCGTCGATCGAAATTGCAGAAAGTGTTGAAACTGTATAGTATGATTATCAACGAGACTATTAGCATTTGTATGCATGACGGCAATACCACACAATCATCGGTATGTGAACCAAATAGATTTTATATGTTACGAAATGTTTTATTAATCATGAGATGGTTTGAGATGCTCTGAACAACTAAATACCTAAACTCGAATATAATTCTCAATCTGGTATCTGAAGACAGTTATTTTCACCTTGAACGAAGTGCAGGATTTTCTCAAATATTCTTTGATTAATATATCGGAAGAATATGGCAACTGAGAAAAAGGATGAAGCAAATTTAAAAATGATTAAAATGGAAAGAAACGTAGCGATTGGAGGAATCCTTTCTAAAAGTCGTTTTTGGTTACAGGAAAGTCAAAGAAAAAGAAATAATGATAAAATAGAAAAATATGTTCATCTATACAACATGAACTTAAAGTTAGTACTTAAAGTTTCTTGGTGATTTAAATTGGCATAAAAATATTTGGGACCAAAAAAATATTCACTTAAATGTCGCAACTATGATCGAAGTCCGATATTTTGGAATCGTAGGTCGAGCGCCGAATACGTCCACTGCTATCAGTCTTATCAAATACGCATGAATATGACGATCGTTTCACGTTGAATGATCAATTATGGACTGATTCTGAAGAAGAACTTGTTACTCGATGGTCATTTGCTGCTTCCGTATTATATGCTTTAACCGTCATCACATCCACTGGTTCGTTACAATTAATGTATTTGAAACTACATTTATAAACTTGGTCAGCATGACAAAAGTTATTTGGGTTTTTTTTTTCAGGATATGATCATGTAACACCAAATACTAATCCAGGTCGATTGTTTACGGTATTTTTTGGCCTTGTTGGTATACCTCTGATGTTTATCACTGCTGCTGATATTGGCAAATTTCTGTCAGAAATTGTAATACGATCATATACCAAATTATTAGAACTAATTGAATGGATAGGTACTGTGATAGATGCCATTCGTGATTACCTTAAGGATGATGATGATTCTATCGATTCCAGGTCAGAATTGCTTCATAATTTACTTCCTAGTTTTATACTATAAAATATAAAACCTCACATTAGTGTAGCTTTTTTTTTTGCTACTTTTTAGAATTATTTAAAAGTATATTTTGCAAGTATCGTTACTTCTATTACCAAAAGTTATCTCAAACTGTAGAAAAAGACGGCCGATTAGTGTAAAACAACAGAGCGATGAATTAGCTGAAGATGAAGAAGAAGAACGAGTACAACTTCCGATTGCTTCTTACTTCGGATTGATCATCGGATATTGTGCCATTGGTAGTATGCTTTTCAATAGTTTTGAAAAGGGGCCCATATGGTGAGTGTGCAAACATTTCATTTGTTCAAAGTAAAAGAAGCATGTACATAATGAATCAGATATGACATTATCATATCAATGTTTTCATTGTTTTATGAAAAAGTAAAATTGCTAAAATAAGAACGATAAACTTAGTCAAATTGCACAAACAATTCATAGAATGCTTCAAGATTAATGGAATATCTTTTCGAAAAGCAGATGAACAACAATAAAAATGATAAGCACAAAAAAAATCATATCGAAACATCAAGTTTGAAAAAATGGAAATTCGATTGTCGAATGTGAGAATTGACATTTAAATATCAAATTGAATTAGTCATTAATTATTTTAATAGAAACAAAATTACGTATTAAAGACTTGCTTAAAAATCTTAAATCAGATAAAACCACTTTATAGGTCATTTATGCATGGTGTGTTTTTCTCATTTAATACTATCACAACAATTGGTCTTGGGAATATTCATATTAGAAATCAATTGTATTTGGCTGTTAGTTATCTTTCATTTTTTTGAATAGACGTTTTGCCATTAAGATTTCTGAAATGTAATGGAAATTCTCTTACATCTTTCTGAGGAAAATAGTAACTGAAAATGAATAATCGACTAATTTATTGATTTATCTATGCTGCAAAATCTTTGTCAAGTGAGCTGTATTAAAATGCTTTTGAAACTGCTTTATTTTGCCTTAAAAGCAATATTTTGCTCAGAATCAAATCTGACATAAGCACTCTTTATAGTTAGTGATTACTTATGTGATAATCGGTTTGGCAGTGATAACAGCATCGTTAGATTTATGCAGCTCAACACTTAAACGAACATTCACGAAACTTCATTATTTCGGTCGCAAGATTCGTGGAGCACGACGTGGTTTTGCGAATGTTAGCGAAGATATCCGTGAAGCTATGAGGATTATCGCAGCTCTCAAAAAGACAAGGTACAAAAGATTATTTAATATTTCTTATCAACATTTTGTTTCATATTAGCTAATACGCTCCCACACCTGACGGAATCCTTATTAAATTACAATTTATTTACTTCATCAATGGCTACCGCTAAATATTTATGTGCTCGATTACAGTAGGAGGTATTAATAGAACTTGATTCAGTTTGGAGATATGGAGAGAGAGAAAATAAAATTTGAAAATTAGTATTCATAATTTAGTAATTGTTGACTACAATAATGTACATCTGATTAGCACATTTCCATTTCTATTCGTTTTAGATGATCTACCATACAGATCAACAATGTAATAGATGCTTCGGCATTGCTCTGTTAGTGAACGATTCGAGATTGAACAACTGAAAACTGAAATATTCTTTAAACAAATAGATAAAAATGACAAATAATAAATAGAAAAAAGATGCAATAAAATGAGAGGTTGAGGATTCCGCACAGCGCAACTTCTTGATCACTTAAGTTTCGGGCTTAAATTAAGATCTAAGAATTGGCGAGTAATCTGTTTTTCTGTCTTGTTATCATTATTAATCAAAAATGATGTTCTTGGAGCAGAGAAATATTAACTAAAGGATTTTGTTTACGGTATTTACTACAGGCCAAGCAAAGAGCGTATAACACTAGAAGATTTGAAACGATTTCTTGAAGTTCAAGAACATCTCCTCAGGCAACCCTATGTTCCATACAACGTCCACATATTCCGATGGATCGAAGATGCTGTATGTTTTATATATTTTTAATACCATGTATCTCTGATTCATACAGTTCATCGACACATCTTTCAGAATTGTTTCTGAATGTTAAGTACATCTAGCTTACATCACTTGACAGTGTTCACTAATGAATTCCTAACTCATTGCCAACTTACAGTATGCACAATATTTTGACGAAGGATCAATGACCGGAAGAGAAAAGAATGCTACAGTAGATCCGATATTGTTTTTTTGACAAAATCTGCGCTAGCTACTTGCTCAAAGTTATCGTCTTTCCAAAATCTTTCCATAGTCATCGTTGTCAGTACTATCGTTATCATGAATACTATTATCAGCATCCTCGCCATCATTATTTCCATTAAAACAATTGTTATCGTTAACATGTTGATGTTTTTATACACAGTTATAGTGACAACATTTTCCCTCCCCATCACTTCCCGCATTTTGAATTTTATTTCTTGTGAAATAAAATTCAAAATTCATTATTGCTATTACCTGTGCGTTCCATTGCAACACCTCATCTTATTTAATAAACATACCTCAAAAATTCAAATGTTTGTATATATCTGGTATTAATATAGTATTATATCAATGACACAGTTTAAATTTGTCGATATAAGAAATATACTTCCATCAATCTCGAGTTTTATAAAATGTCCAAATTGAAAATTTGATTGAAAGAACGTAAAATGGTGATGGCTACATCGGAGAATATACTGTGCAATTTGTTTAATCTAAATCAGCAATGCACTAATGCAGACCCACAGAAATCTTGGCGCTTTTCTTCTTCTAAAAAATTAATATTTGTTTCAATTTAAATTTCTCTGAAGGAATTCTCTGATGCCCTAACACATTACTGTGATACTCCAAAGTCTGGAAAATAACTTGTGGATAATGTATTTTAGAAGTTGAAGAAATGGGATGCATAAGTGTATATAATATGATTGATTGATGTTTCATAATTATGTAATCATGTGTATGAACATTCTTTCCATTTTATTGGAATAAAAGCATGTTTTGAATTCTTCTGCCAGTGTACAGGATCGATTATGTTATATCGTCCACAAAACTGGCCTTAAATATTATAGAGATACAAAATTGCACTACGAGCTCAAATTACAAGTTAAACAGGCTGAAAAAATATGTAAAAATTGCATGACTTAAAATTAACAAGAACCAATTATTCTAGTAATCATTAACACCAATTACAAACTATTTTAAGCACATGATCTTATTAAAATAAAGTGGCTTATACCATTATTACGTAAAAATGTCACAAAGACAAAAATTTTGTAAAGCTCTAGGAACGAAATATCGAACACAATATTTTCAAATGATGATTTTGTAAAGTTTTTCACTGGAAATTTAGCAAAAAGCACATTGGAGAACTACACTGCAATTATCTGGAATTAAGAATTCATTGCAGAACTAAACTAATTTAAATAACGGAATTATAATATTAGATAATAAACATATAATATAAAAATAAAAAATGTTCATGTTCTTATCGCGATTATTTCCTGTATAAATAAAATTGAAAATATTTAACGAAATAGATGAAAAAATATAATTCTCCAATATAAATTTTTTGATTTTCATCACTGATGATAAATCAAGAACTATCGTCTAATCTATTACAACTAAAACATTCAATGCAGAATTCAGTAACATACTGTACATGTTACATTTAATAAGCATGTGGCAACAAACAATTACGAACAATTCTATTGTTCTTAAAAATGAGTAACTAATTTACCACTGTCTTAAAAACTAGAACCCATCGTTGCTAAATCACAATAAAAAAAGAAGAGAGAGGAAAAGAAATTTCATTCCAAAGAGTTTCATCAAATCAGTTGAATAAAAATGATACAATGCCTAAATATCATCTTGAAAGACAAAAATGAGATTAAAAAAAAAAAAATATTCTGCCAAAAAATAAAATAAAACGATACGTTTGCCATTTCATCGATTTCAAAGAGAAAAATAGATCTCGATATGCTAAATAAGTTCAAATACATGTGTCGTTCCTTGACTGTTCGCTGCCACAACAATATTAGAATTCTAAAACATTTTTCAATTAGTTAACACTTTCTTTACCAAAATCTGAATTTCAATTTCAAAACAACTAAAGATGAGTTTTTTGATTTATATATTGATATAATATAATATGATGACAAATATATACCTTTTTCCAACTAACAGCAGATACAAAATCAGAAGGAGAATCAGTTGCCAGAAGAGCTGAACGAGTACTGTCTGCACGACCAAAATCATAACACATTAATGGGTCGCACAAACCCTTATGATATAGATAAAGATGATTATTTTCCGATCCTACAATAGTTTTTTTATAATTTTAATGAAATTAATAGAGTTCACAAAATTTCTTCAAATCCACGATTCTCAAGTTACCCAAAAAAATTAAAATAACTTACCACACACAATGTGATTACCATCGGTTGCCAAGCCCACGAAATTTCTCTCATTTTGGTGACCCTTCATCGTACGTATACATTTTCCGCTAGTTACATCCCATAGTCGAAGATTACTATCGGTAGATCTGTATTTTGCATTATTTTGAAAGTTTTTTTTTTTTTTTTACAAAAAAAAATTCAAATTTTTTTCATGAATTAACTTTAGAATTCAAATTTTTTCCTTGGAATAATTCTTTAAATTAAA
>KZ269997.1:740247-767780 GCA_002249935.1 Onchocerca flexuosa | reverse complement strand
TCCATTAAAAAACTGAACAATTTCAAGTCAAGAATTTTTTGAAAATGAATTTTTGATTAATTATTGATGATAAAATATACAATCTAAGATTTCAGGCCAATTACTATGGCACTGTAACTCCTATTGCAATAATTCATGTTAATTTCTTTTCTTGCAAAAAATAATAATAGCTTGCTAAAACTTTTGACAGAATTATCAAATTAAATTACTTTTCAGTTATCGATACATCCGACAAATAATTATCTTATCAGTGGAACAATTTGAAGCAATTTTTGTTGACATTCACAAAGCATATCATAATTATCATTTTTATTGCCTTTTGTAAAAATCGAAACTTCAAAAAAAAGTTGTTCAATATTACTTACAAAATTTCTTCTAGAATGTCATCTGAAATGATTTCATTTTTAGTATTGTCACCAATTTTTTAGCCTATAATAAAAATTAAGTTTTTTAATTCTTTTGTTAAAGTCAGATGATTTAACTAAGTTTTTGGTTTATTTACAAAATATATTTCAATTTCAATATGATTTCTCATCGAAGAAGCACTTTTATTACAGTTACCAACATTTACCCCATATTTTCGAATCAATGATGTAATAAATTTTAATGAATAAATTCTTTTCAAATTTTCAATAAATGTAATAAATCTCAATAGAATGATGAATTTAAGAGTAACGTTCATAAAAGTTATTATTTTTTATGATGAATTTTTAATTTTCATGGATGAGATTTTCTTTTTAAAGCAAAGAGATGTTCTTCGATCTATTTTGCATTCTATCTAACTTTGGTTTGATAATATCATAACTGATAATATTTGACAGCAATTTTGATTCTGAGGACGACAATTGCAAAAATAATACCAAAGCTCATGTATCTTTGGCAGTAGTTTTGATTTTAAAGATCATAGTAATACTGGTGTCAAAAACAAACGATGATTTTGATGATCATTCTGTATTTAAATTCTTTCTTTTTCAAAAACAAAAGTTATTTTTGAAAACGATCCAATTAATCGGGTCGTATTTCGTCTTTAGTTTGCCAGTAATTAAAGGGGAAATTTCTTTTTTGACGATTTTTTGTTTTCTTTTTTCAGATATTTAAGTAAACATCTAGAATGGATGAGTGCGAAAACTCGCCTGAGTTGACAAACTGATAACACTCCGAAATCCATTATAACGAGTTCACTTGCTAGAGCTGATTGCTGGCACTTTAATTTATCGTTTCTTTTAAGTACCGCTGTTTGCTTTCCACCTGTCTCAGATTACTTCTCTCCTGTGTTTGTTGTTTTATTTTTAGTGCTATTTTGACTATTTGTAGTCTGAAAGCAGAAATGTGATAAATATTTTATTTTCGCCCTTTTTGGCGAATCGATTTCAAAATTTTCTCTTTTTTTTTTTTATCCGAAATTTCATTCTATTCCGATACATTAGATATTCAACATCACTACTTGTTTTTATTTCAGTGAACTCCTTAAGTGGTTGACTAATGAAATCAAAAATTTTCTAACAATAAATTTTGCAAAAGATACGATGAATAATTACTCAGAATTTTCTGCTTTTCGACAGCTCTACAACATCTTAAAGTGATCATATTCAATAGAATTTGAATATCTGATCTTTTTCTGAAATATAATCTGTTTCTTTATTTTGAAATCTGAAATTTTTAAATTTATCGATAATTTAAATAACCTACAAATGCATTTAATTGCTTCAAAGTTTGAAGTTAGAAGATGGAAATTGGGATTTCCAAGCATATCGAACCAATTTAAAGACATGCTTTTTTAATGGAGTAACACTTTTTTTGATTGTGATAAAAGTATACATCGAGCATAGATTGTTTTAAAATTTTGCTTACCATTTTAATTTTCAAAATATCCTTTCAACCCAGTCGGTAGTTATGGAGGTTTATATAAATGTCTAATTAATATTGATGAGGTCTTCACTCAAATTACTAACATTTAAAAAATCGACCACAGCTACTTCTTCGAACCAAGTCAAAATTTTAAAATGGAGATCCGAATCGAAACAATTTTAAATTTAGTGAAAATACAAGATCAGTTGTATTGTCCGAGGTACATTCACGATATTTAGCTTTTCTTAATTAAATTAATGCAGATATTTCATTTCTAATCACAATAGAATTCGAAAAATTCGTTACACTGAATGAAAATAAGCGCGAAAAAATAACTGTATACCTGTCTAAATAATCAAAAATATTGATACGTAAAAATTGAAAAGTCGAAATATTTAACTTTGACTGATTCGAAGTAAAAAAAAAAAAAAAATGATGAAAACTTGAGGGCTGCACAAATGTTATTCATTATCAGCAATATACATTTGATTATCAATGTTGTAAAATATTTCAAGAGGAGAGAAGTTTCAAATTAATCCTAAAAAAAATATTTAAATTCGATGATCGATTTAATTTAAATATGCTTATCATTTGCTAACCAAATCAATTAATTAACATGGACAGGTCCGTCTATCAATTGAATAAAAGTCTTTTTTTTTCAGTCATCATAAAATCATATAATATTAATCGATTCAATATTATTTAAATTCTTGAAAAGACAGCAAAAGAAATAGAAAAAATAAATAATTGAAAAGTTTAGGAATTTAGGAAACATCAATATGAATAGGTTGTTAATTTTTGAAATTTATGCACAACTATTTATTCAATTTATTGATTTGTCTGTGAGAAAGAGAGAGAGAGAAAGGGAGAGAGAGAGAGAGAAGAGGGAAAAGTAATGATAATTAATATTTGATTTATAAATTTCATAACTTTACAGCAAATAAAATTATATGGCTTATTTTTTGACATTTATTCCACTTAATTTTTTATAAAAATTAAAAGATTTTTGATTTTTTTCGAATCATTTCAAGATAGCGTTGCCGATAAGAACCACATTTTATTCACATATTTTTAATTTTTGACAGAATAGTTTTGTTGATACGACATTTGTTCACGTCATTTTAATTCTTGATTTATTTTTCAGTACTTCTGCAAATCAAACATCATATTTCACAGAATTTTCACCACCAAATGATGGGAATTTCTTTTATTTGATCAAACTATAATGGCGGATATCATTAGATCAGATCACGAGAATTAATCTGTTCATACAATATTTCACATTTAACGATTACAGCATATCTTCTCAGTTAAAAAAATAAATCGAAATATTGATTGACCTTCCATGAAAGACTATTTCAACTTATTTCGTTAGCATAGCTAACTGCTATGATGTCACTAAAAACTTACTGTAAATGGTAACTCATAATTAAACAGTTTTCCTATTTTGTTTTCATTTCATATCTTGACGATTTATGATTTTTGTACTTGGTGGTTTTTTTTTTTCTTTCTGACAGACTAAAAATTGTTTCACTTTCTAAAAATTTCTTCTTGTCATTCGAAATTTGCCAATATTTTTAGAAGCATAGAAATAAGCCTCTTAAAAACTTTTTGCTACTAATGGAAAACAAATTCTAATGACTTAACCATCGAAAATTTTCAAAAATGAAAGTAATTAAATCTAATTACAAATTTATAGTCTAATCGTGATCCATCCATTATGTATATATAAATAATTAGCACAAAATATATAAAACTTAACTGACAGCAAATAACCCGTGCAAATGTTATAAACAATTCTCTTCTGTCGGCATCAAAATATTAACTTTTTTTTTAAAAAGATTTTTAATTTACAACGTAAAAAAATTAAATTAATTAATGTGAAACTTTTTTGTTTTTTATGAGCCCACAAAAGAAATTTTGATTAAAAATGAAGCAACACAATTTTGTCGAAGTGATTATGCAGTATTTGTCGTAAGAAGTAATTCACCATCTCTTGACCAATGACATGTCATATAATGTCTTAGTAATAAACGATATTTATCCGAAAATAACATATATATTGCTATGTTACATGATGCGTTTACCATTACCTGAAATATTAATTGGAAAAATTTAATTGAAAAAACAATAACTTCTTTTTAAATTAAAAATATTTAGCTATGCATTTAAAGGAAATTTTTTGATTATAAAGAAATTTCTTTTTCTCTTTTTTCACTTAAAAAAAAAAAATTTGTATATGTTGGCATTAAAGATGTTTGTATGCATATGGAATGAAAACTCCCGAACACTTTCCTATAAATAACAAAAGCGTAAAATTTCTTGTTTTAAAGGCTCGGAGAAAAAGAAAGTGAGAGAAAAAATACTGATAATTGAGAATATCTAAAATTCATGACAGGTTTCTATTTAAAAAATCAGTTTTTTACCTTTTTTTTTTTCTTTCCCCATAAATATGGCTTTTGAGAATGTATATCGATAGATATATTTGTCAAAAAAAGCTTCAAATTTAACAAGTTAGCAAGTTATGTTTATTTCAATTTTGTATTTCAGTTGATCCAACAATTTTTCCATCATTTATTTTATTCATATTCTCTTTTTCTTTTTTGTATTGTTTCCTCAGCTTTTAATTTTTTTTTTTTGTCGATTTCAAATCCTAAGTTTAGACGATTTGCTAGTTTTAGCAAAAGAAATCCTAATGTAATTTTTTTTTTTCCAAATCTAATAATATATTTCCGTTTGGGCAAAATAATGAAGATGTTCAGGCCTTAGTTTTAGTCAACAATCAATATATTGTCGAGCCCAGTAGTGTGTCGGAGTTTCGGCAAATGGCAAAAGTATTCTCATAATTCATTAAGTGGAAGTTATGCAAAAGAAAAGGAAAAAAAAAAAAAAAAGGAATTAAATAACTTGCCAAAAAATTGTTGTAAGTGACAAGCGAAGCATAGAGAGCATTGTCGTAACCAACATTTTCCAAAATATTCACTACAAATGCTAGCGTATTGCAAGATAGAAAAACGAGTACAATTGCAATAAGCATGATTGATATTTGACGTTCTTTACGTTCAGCATGTTTCAACGATTCATCAGGTACCATACTTTGTCGCCTATGTAGCCGATTTGATCGTCGAATGGCTAGTAGTACCTACAGAATGGTGAAATATTTTTAGCAAAAATGATTTTCCGCTAATGACGAATTGTTAAACTAAAATGAAAGACTTAATTTTACATTTTAAATTTGAGCACGAATTTTAAAGTATGATTAAAAAATATAATTTGAAATTTACATCATCAAAACTATTCGATATTTAATATAGTATATGTATATCTTTCGATTTAATTACATCAATTGCATGATTGATAAATGATTGCTAATTTTGCAATGATTTTTTTTATTGCTAATTTTCTACGAAACTTAATGATTCCATTTGTTATCAACAACATTCTGTAGCAATCAATGAATTAGGAAATCGATGTCTTTGGTTAAAATTAATTCTGTATTATAATTAAAATTTTTAATGGATCAGAAATGCTAACCTGAGAATTTAAAATAATTAATAATGTGAATGGCAGAACAAACATCAATATGGTATAGGCCCAACCAAAAAATATAAGGCGATAAGTTTGATTAAGTCGTAGATCTGACGGGGCTAATACCGGAATGAAGGCATTTATGTTTGATCGAAAACAGTTATTGACTACACGTACCTAAAATTTTAAGTTATCGATTTCCTTCTAAATTAATTAATTCTTCGGTTTTTGATGGATTTATAGAAACTAAAATTCCATTTCGTTTGTTTGATAAATTTCGGTAAATCTGTTGTTTTAAGTTCATCACTGATCAGTTGAAATTTTCCAACTGGAATGCTTCGTTCCAAATGCTTCCTTTTCATTTCTATTCAAATTCTGATTTTCAGTTTCACCTCAATTTTATTATCATTTGTTCCTCTCATTTTTGAATTCTAACTCTTTTGGGAATTTGAATTCATTTATGTCTTCTGGTCACTCAATGACATCAATCATAACCAGTCGATTCTTTCTTTGGCTCATTCCTTACCGACGGCCAATTCTCAGTGACATTTAATCTTGTATTTCGAATTTTAATGACCTAATAAAATTCTAATTCTGAAAATGTAATCCCGAAGTATACATTTCTAAATATTAGAGTCAAATTATATTTATAAAAAATTAACCTGATTATGATTTGTACAAAGTGTACTGCGTTTTCTTTAAATAAATTTGTACAAAAATTTCGTAGCACCTTTGTCATTCCTTTTAAAACGATTGTTAAATTCTTTATTTTTATGAAATTTCATACCTTTTTGTCACTTAATAAGCACTGCTTTAAACGTCATCTTTTGGATCAATAAAAACTTCTTTAATCCAATTTAGTGAAGCATATATTTTCTGATCCTAATTTAAATTATATGATGCCGGATATGATCATCAAAAGATCTTGAACCTAGTCATTCATTTATTCGGAAATTGTAAATAAAAAAAAAATTTTTTTTTGAATGATTTTCTTTTTTTTTTTAATTATATTATTATTATTATTATTATTATTATTATTATTATTATTATTATTATTATTATTGTGTAAAAAAAAGAGAACATTATTCGTATTTTTATTATTATTATGCAAGGAGTGCAGCAGAGACGAGTAAAAAACTAAATTATGTATGTACTACTTCTAAATTGTATTTCAAGTTTAGGATATAAATTCCTTATTTCCAATTAAAATATCTTGCACAAATGATACATAATAATTATAAAAATGGATTTTTTGCGTCCTTTTCGCATTTTATTTTGCTTTGTTTTTTTCATTTTAATCCATTTATCTAATTCATTTTTTATGTTCAGTTAGTCACTTTCTCTCTCTTGTTTATCACTTTTCAAATATTTTTAATAGATTCTAAATTTCAAATTTTTTTTCCCTCTCTCTCTATCTTTTTTTTCGTCCCTTTTTATTAAATAAATGGTATTTCCATACTAATAGCATTAGAAGAATAAAATTTATGCACCGCTTGCAACTCATACTGAAATTATACCTCCAACATTGATTTGAATTTCCTCATAAATGTAAGATTAGCAAGAAATTGTTCGGAATGGAAATTTCTTCCTTTACATTTAAATTTTCAATTACAAAGTTCGAAAGTTTGCCCTAACAAGAGATTTTGATTAGCTTCAAATAAATTGAAAATTGGAACGCAATTAATTGGCTGACTTAATTTGAAAAAAGGAAATAAAAACGAAATGAAACAGATCCGACACAGTTGTTCGATCTCTATTTTCAAATCAAACGACATGTGTATATGAACAAGTAAAATGTGCTAACTAACTAATATAAAGCAGAAATAGAATTGATGTAATCAATTTGCTCGTTGCACTTCAGTAGATTGGAAAGTCGGTCAAATCATAAACGGCTTTAAAAAAAAGGATGAAAAATTTTCCACTCCCAACTTATTTTTAATATTATTTCAATAATATAACGCGAATTAAATTAATTCCGGAATGAAATTCATACAAATTTGTTTATCATAGCGAGCAATTTATTTTTCAACCAGAATGGATTAATTTTGAATTAAAAAAAAAAAAAAAAAAATGATTAAATTAACTAAATTGTTCTGTTATGAAAGAGCGGTTGCCCAAATATTTTTTCCGTCCATTAAAATTTTTTACATTTTTGATTGCTATTGCTGCTGTTAATTTGTTTAAAATTGAAATTCAATCAAAATTTTGCTCCAAAATTTATTAATTCCATATAGCTGACATTTTAAATAGTATCGTATACTTAAGTAAGAAAAAATGGATTAACTTTTAAGGACAAAATTGAATTAATTAATTATAAACTCATTTGTGATTTCTTGTTCATTATAATATGCTTCCAAAATAATTTTCCAAGAGAAAAAAAAAAAAAAAGAAAATAAAAAAGCAAAAATATTTGGACATCTGTCAGTTTGTTATTTTAAGGATGCAAGCTATAACTTTAGCAAATTCATCCATAAGTTTGAATTTTCTTCAAATATGAGTGATAAATCATGCTGCTTTACTAATGTTTCCCAAAGGAAACATTTTCCCGTACTCTAAACATCCCTAATATTTTCAGTAACAAATCGATTCTTCGTTCTTTTCGCTATTTATCATACTAAGAACAAAGAAAAAAATGAAAAAAAGCAAACATTTTGGATGACAAAAGCTTTTAAAAAGTAAACTTTAGTGCAACATTTATCATCAATTTGCATCAATACTACATTGAATTTTACATGAATTAAAAATTACTTAAAATTGATTAGATTACATGAATTGCATTTTTTTTTTTTCTCTTCAGAATATGGAAGCATTAGTTTTGTTATTTCAGCTTTGTTATTTAATTTATTTCCATGCAATTCAATTTTATTTGCCAAACTTTTGAAGTAAAACTATTCGGGAAATCAGATTTTGCTTTTATCTTCGGGATTCTAGACAAAATTAAATTTGTCACAAGCATCAACTAATGCGATTGACTTTTGTTGACTTGTCATTAGCGATGAAAATAAGAAGAAAGAATGCATAAATAAATAAATGAAGCGGATTTACCTCAAAAAATCGAGTAATATTGAAGAGAATAGAGAATCCAAGAAGTGATAGGATAAATATTCGTACTCGAGCTGTTTTCAAGAGTGTTGATGTTTTAAATGGTAAACAAACCCCAATATAACGATGGACAGACATACCTGTCGTCATCCATACGCTGTAAATTATTTGACTAAATTGATAAATTTTCACGAAAATAATGCAAAAATTTCAAAATTATTTATTTTTATGAATTATATCAAATAATTTAGAGCATTGTTTTCCTTAATATACATATTGTATTTGAAAATATGAGGATGAATACTGAAAAAGGATTTTTTTAAGATTTCTAAAATTTCATAGAATTTGTAATTTTCATTTAATGAAAAAAAAAAGAAAGTAAGTAAAGATGAAGCAATTAACTCGTAGGGATCGGAAATTTTGAAGTATATTTTTCATATAAGTTAATGATGGCAATTCCATGCAAATAAATTTAATTGCAAAATAAAAGTCAGTTTGGGAGTCATTGGTGCATTGTGCACATACACTTTCATTTAAACAACTTTTTTACGCATGTTTGAATTCCAGAATGCATTATTACACGATTGTTTACAACTGAGTTATATAGCTATGGTATCCTTTAACTAAAATAAAGTGAATTAATTTCGAAAATCCTAAATTTTAAAAAATAATTTTCAAAATTTTTAAGGCAATTTTTTCATCCCTTCCCTTTTTGTCACAATTTTCGAATGAAATTTTATGAAAGATGAAATATGCGAAAATTTTGTCCCTTGTTGTGTGATAAAGGCAATATTGGCGTACAAATGAGAAAGGGACCAATGCACTTCACTGATTGATGAAATTTCTTGGCCAATTTCAATCTTTTTGTTTCCTAGTTCGAAACTTTGTGAATAACAAGAAAAAAAATTCTTCGGAAAACATTTCACAGCATCTAAAAAAAAAAGAAAAAAAAAGAAAAAAACTGGCTTCTGAATATGTAGAATCAAAAAACAGCTGTCGATTTCTATCAAATAAAAGATTTGGTAGTGAAATATTGTTCATTTTTGTCTTTTTTTTTTTTTAAATCTATTCTGAAGATCACTTATAGTTGATCATTTTGGAAAAAAAAAAAGGAACTAATGTTAAAGTCACGTGCAGCAAAAAGTTTGAACAATTTAAAGCAAAGATTTTCGGGATAAAGATTAATGAGACTTAGCTTATCAATTTACAGCTTAATATCACAAAATCTTATTGGTGTGATTTTTCTTTCAAAAAAAAAAAAAAAAAAAATCAATTGTTGAAAATTTAGTGGCTGATAAGGAGAAACGAAAGAAAAGAAAGGGTTTGAAAAATTATTCAAACTATGTAAACATATAAATCAAAATACAGTTGTTTAACAAAATTTATAATCACCAACTGATATGAAGATTTGATATATTAAAAAAAAAAAAAAAAAAACCTGCCTGATCGTTTGAGCGAGGGTCATCAAACCATACATATAAGGTGCGACCCAATAACTGAAATCAAAAGTTTTGCTTTTTTTTTGCTTTTTTTTTTTTTTTTTGCATGTATATAGCTAAGGACCTTTTTAGAAAAGTATTATGATGGATGGGAGCGAAGTTGAAGAATAATAATTCACAAAAATTTCTCAAATTCATGAGCAATTTTCAAATTTTTATACTAAAAAGTAAAATCAGACGAAGAAAATGAATTGATAATAATCTTACGAAATAATTGAAAGAAAACTTTTCATTTTATCGGACATTAAAGCTCTATTCAACGGAAAGCTTTCTTTCAATTTTGTTTACTTACTTTATCAAAATGAATATATGCAATTCTCAATTTCACGGTAAATTTCAATTTTTTTTTTCATTCAAATATTCTCAGTATTATTTATATTCTTTTCCTTACTTTCTTTTTTATCCCCTTTTTTCCTCCTCATCTTTTTAAGCAATTTAATTTTTCTTAATATTATTGTTAAAATTGTTGGAGAAGAAAATTTAACTTGTTTAATTTAATTTGAAAATTGCTTTCAGACAAGACATGACATTTGTTATTCACTGAAAATTGTTATTTTATAAGATATTATTAAGATAATTTTATTGACATTGCTATAACTCAAAGAATTTTGTCTGACAAATTATATCTGCCAGGCAAAAACATCAAAAGGAATTTAAACAAAAATTAATGCAATATTATGTATCATATCTCTCTTTTTGTTTTCTCCAACTATTGACCAATAAATCATTGAGAAATTTTTGATCAGTTTTTAACTATAAAGCAACTTTATCTTCCGTTTCATTTTGCACCTGTTTGATTTTGACATATCATTGATGAATTGAGAAGTAAGCAATTTATGTTCTTCTGCAATATCGATTAATTGTTAATATAATTTGCTATTTGGATTGTTATTAATAACAAATTCAATAAATTTAAAAACTTTTCTGTTATTAACCGCCTTTCATTCTTTCTTTCTTCTTCATTGTGAATCAGTGAAAATTCAGTTATCAAAAATTTAAAAAAAAAAGAATCAATTTTAACCGCTAATTTTTTCTTCTTATCTCTTATTATTATTCTACTTATAGTTATTCATAAATGTCATGATGTCATTTTGTGCTTGAGAAGAAAAAAAAATTTAAAAAAAAGCAATTTTCACAACAGTCTCAATTGGATAATTCATTCATTCCGATTTCGATAATATTGCATTACATTTGTCAAATAATCGTATCCGAGTAATTCCATAATAAACAATAAATGATTTTAATTGTTTTTTATGAATTTTGCGATGCAAATTCTCGCTTATATCAAAGCAGAGAACTCCAATGATGCCTTTTGCTTGTTATTTTTAAATTGCATATTTTAAAATCCGAAGATATGTAAATAAATCCATAATCATATCAAGAGAGGATAATGATTAGTTAGTTAGCGAAATGAATAAGCCGTTTATTTAGGCCACATTTCCCGTTTTGCTACTTTTGAACAAGTAGTACTTTAATCTTTTAAGACTGCGAGAAATATAAGCTATCTGAAATTTTTGTTGATAATTTCCTTTCTCTTCCTCTCCCTATATATATATATATATATATATATTTAAATATATATTTAATCTTTTAAGATTGAAGTAAATCAATATATGTATGTATTTATTTATTCATTTGTTTTTCTTTAATTAAGAAACAAACAAATGATTATTCGAATGACAAAAAAATTCTTATAATAAATAAAAAGGAATCCAGACTTTAAAAAACTGTAAAAGTTTTCATCTGAATTCAGAATCTTTTTTTTTTTTTTTTTTTCCGACGGATTTCCCTATTTCTTGTCATTTTGGGACAATTGTAATGATGAAAATTCGATTGGTAAAATGAACAAGATAAAACGAAGGAAGAAGACGGAGATTGTGGGGGAGAAACGATTAGAAATGCTGTTTTACATTTAAAAAAAAAAAAAAAAAAAGAAAAAAACGGAAAAAAAAAAGAAAAATCTCATTTTTAGATTGTAATATGTTGATGTTGACTGATTTGAATGAACAAGTTTTGATAGTAGTAGCACTTAAGAAGTGTAAATTAAGCAACGCAAGAATAGATGTACTCTTCAACTTACTTAAAAACAAGCTTGATTTAGAAATTTGATTCTTTTACTTTGATAATCATCATTTCATTGAGTTAACAAAAATTATTATTAGCAATTTGCTTGCTTTTTTTTTTTTCAAGCATTTAAATTTAATGCTTGGCAAATTCCAACTTAATTTTAGGAATTAGATTTTGATCTTTCGAGCTTTTTAGTAAATGTAGAATTGTTGCTTAAGCATTATTTAATGGTTGGGGTGAGAAATCGAAAAACGACAGTTGGTTCAATGAATTTGATAAAAGGGCAAGAGTACTGCACATCGGAAAAAATATTCATCAGTTAGGTGAACTTTTTTGCAAAGTAAGCTTTACAGTTAGAATCCAGAAGCTCCCATTATATTTAAAATCACTATTAATCAATCACCTAAAATCTCTACTTTCCCTTCAATTTTTCTTTTTTTTTTTGACTCTTGTACATCTTAAAAACAAGAAAGAAAGTAGAATGCTTTTACGAAAGTGAGCAATTTTCAAATTAATTTTAGGAGCGTTTTCGGAGATACTGAAATTTTAATCCTTCCAAAAATCTTCTAGAAGAGCTCCAAATAAAAGTTGCTGAATAATTATGACAGAAACAAACATATCTCGTACTTTTCCCATGTCACTGAAAATGCTTGACATTAGAGCTACCAAAAATTTGGTAACAACGTAATGTTGCGCTACACGATAGCACAATGCATTTGTCAAGAGATCGATTCCTGTTATACATAGCTTATCAAATATTGTCATTTCATATTTTGGCCTGTCGAAATATCCCGAAAGATCTTTGTCATATCCAAAATTTCCTTCTCAAGTAACTTTGTCCATTTGTTTATAAATACTCAATTTTGTACAAACTGTGTTTGCCTCTTATCTTGCTGGATGCATTACGATGCCCTAAACAGGATTCTCATTTTGAACTGAAAAAGGTCAACCAATAATCAATGTTGCCACATCAAAGTAATTTATTTACATAACAAATTTTTCAACCAAATAATAAAGATGTGAATAGCATAAGAAACAAAACTACACACAAGATAAAGCAAAATCATCAGGAAATTACATTGTGTGCGGACGAATTTAAATGACTTAGCATAGACGAAACTATTAACTTTCCATCATCTCATTGGTCTTTCCCCATTCATCCACTCAATCTAATTCTGTTTACGGATTGTCTAAAATTCTGAACCTTATTTCTCCCTGCTTTATCGATGAATATAAAATACCGCTCTTGTATTTTTCAATGGATTAGGAGGAGAAAAGAATACTTGTTACAAAGTTTAGTATGATTTCCTATTTTTATAGCAATTTCAAAACTTGCGTTACCAATAACATTACCTATGAATATTTTATATTGTTCAGAGTATATGACATATCTATTACTCAGTACACGTTTGTGCCTTTTCGAATCAGATATGCGCCACGTAAAGCTTTTAACGCAGCACTCCGATCTCACTTTTATCGCTGTCAAGCTCATTTTTCACAGTTCAGTTTTCTTTTTCTCCCGAAAATTACTCGAAACCATGGTGACAATTTAAAAAGTTGTCCTTTTTTTTTTTCTTTTTTTTTTTTAAGGAAACGAGGAGAACTCTTTTTTTAAGCCAAAAAAGAAAACTGTAACGCTTGTTTTCTTCCTCCTCTACCTGAAATCTCAAACAATATTCTTCCACATGCTAAATCTGCTTTTTTTGGCAACTACAATTCTATTTTAATAGAACCATCAAGTGAATTGATGGCGGTACAGTATTAAACGTTCCAATTTTAGTGCGATTAAAAAAACTCAATATAATGCCACAAACATCAGTCATACGCCCACAGATTGCACATAAGAACCGATTTTTCTCCTATGAAAACAAATGGTTCTCTCTCTCAAAAAAAAAAAAAGAAAGAAGGAAAAACTCTCTTGGAATAACTTCTAGAATTTCGACAATTCAAAGATCCATTGCATTATTAGATTAGAGTGGTGGAAGAAAAGAGATTTAAAGTAAATATATAAATGAGTTGAAAATATAAAACAAACTTCTGCATCTAATAGCAATAATTCAAGCAGGATTCATAACGCTATTCACAAGAAAGAATCTGGATGACTGCTAATGAGGCAGCTCATATGCTTCCATCTCATCATTTAAATATCAATTATTTAGAGTACAAAAGGCAAACGGAAAGGCTTCACGGATGTTGCTTCATTAAACATTAAAACATGTTAATTTTAAAAAATGATAGTAAAGAATAAAAGTTAATTAGATCGATGAAATTTCCAAACAAGAACCTGAATCTGGTAGCCGACCATGTTTTCGTATATTCACCCAATCTGGGTAACGATAGAACAAAGAATGCAGAAAATAGAATAAGTGTATCAGAACTAGATAGAATTGCGAGGTACCAATTAATGGATGAGGAAAACATGAAACGGTGGGTGAATATACGGATGGAGGTAATGTTTGCGCAAAGGCCAAACACGATAATCGGTAGGGTGATAAGGCCAAGTAATAGCCTTTCCTCATATGCATAAAACTGATACGATAAATGGCATTCACAATCAACAGACAATACTGTACACCATTCTGGTGATTCACCACCATGCTGATGTTCATTTTCCACTGTACTGTTACTGCTATCCGTGATACCGCTAAGTACCAACTTATGGGGTGATGGGACAGTCGGGATGAATAACCGTGTAATAGTACTGATGTCAACACTAGTAATAGTAGTCGAAATATTGGAAGTAGCAGCATTTATGGTGTCAAAAATTTTACCGGTTGCGACCACATCCATTACTGAGGAGATAAACAGACCTCGTCTAGGGTCACCGAGACCGTGAAACAGAAACACGATTAAAGGCTTGGAAGTAATAGTAGCCTAGACTGAGAAAGTATCTGTCTTTAGCAGTCCCGCCCCTTTTAAAAAAACATGAGTAGAGTAAAAGAGTTGATTACCCTCTCCAAGCCTAAGCAATAGCAGCAACAGCCGCTAAGCTTCCGCCAGTGACGGATGGAATGGATTGATGAATGGATAATACACAATATAACATTAACGGCCTGAACAGTGTATCAGCCTCTCCTTCATTGGCGTAATGCATTAGGAAATCTTTGCTCGTAGCGTTCATCACGGAGAAACTTCGCCCACACCAACTGACCTGAAATGCAATTTCAAATTTCCGCTAAAAAGTGAAATTTAATTTGTTTTTTCTGTCGTTTTAATCGCAAATGTCAGAAACTTTATCCTCAGAAATCATGAATACAGTTTCAAATAAGAATTTTCAATTGTAATCGAACAACAATCAGATATTCCCGGAAAATTTCTAAAGCCATATCAGAATTCTGAGATCTGATTTATTCGAATTTCCATTTACTGATCTTCAGAAAAGTAATATAAAATGAATGAAAAAAGAACGGCAGAAAGTGAATGTACAGCTTATTTTTAGCTAATGATTACTTCAAGTAAAACAAGTTTCAGATTTTACTATACTTTTCGATGTCATCACAAGAAAGCCCAAACCCTTAACCAGTTTAATTCATTCGGGGAATGAACTTACCTGTTAGGTCGATTCAAGAGATCATTCCCCCTATTTTTTCTCCTATGATTTCATTCTTTTCCAGGATATAAAATGAAATAAACGTATATCTTCTTTTACCGCTATGAATCTTATTCGTTAGTGAGCTTTAAAAACCTATTTTTTAACTTTTTAATCCCGTTCAAAACTGCAAAATTAGAAGCCATCATAAGCTTCTAAATATTTTCAAAAAAAAAAAAGCAAAAGAAGTACATGTACTTTCCGGAACTTTATTTTGCAAATTAGGACCTTCAACACTTATGAGCTATGTCGTCATTGACAAATAAACATAACGTGTTATTCATAATCATTTTCTCTCGTTAAAAAAAAAGCGAAACAGCAAACACACATTTAATGATATTTTTAGCATAATATTTTTCTTTCTCTGCTTCGATAAGTATTTCAGTGAAGTGAAAATCCAATTAAGTTAGAGCGTTTCAAAACTATTCAACACTACTAAATAGTTTTTAAAGGTCTGTATAGTTAGATGATTTTCTCGAAAACCTTTTGCAGCATCTCTCAAGTTTCTTTTAAAGAGGTCACTTCTGTTAAAAAAGCATAGCAGTCACTGAAAATTATTAAAAAGTGATCTGAAGTACATAAAATTATCTATTGAAATGTAAAGTGCTCCTGCTCCATACCATTTATCCCTATATAATAAATAGAAGAAGTTAGATAAACTATCCCATCAATTTGAAGATTTTCTGTTTAGCAATTCGAAAAATGGAATGTCTGAAATGCTAGGAAAAAAAGAACAGCTTTTTTTTTCAGAAACTAGAAAATTTCAAAATAGATCAAAACAGATAATTCCAAGACAGATCAGAAAAGCAGTGCAGAAAATTAAAATTGCTGATTCTAGATGGTTGGAAATTCCAAGCAATTGATAAAGAAAATCTGTTACAGAAAAATTGATTATTTCATTTTCTATATTATTTCATTCTCAAATTTGATTAGAAAATTGAAAAAAGATGTCTCGTACCATTAAACCAAGTTCCGTGTAGTGATTTAAAAGCACAACTGCAATCGGTTAAAGAGGCGAAACGAGCAAACATCACGCCCTCCTTAGAATCTTTTTCCATATAAACATGTAATGGTTCAATTGGGGCTATTTTCTGCAGCAAAGCTTCTTTCAGATCCATATATTTTGCTTCATAATCTCTGAAATATTCTCATTGCAATTTCTTTCAAAAAAAAAAAAGGCAGCTTTTTTTAAAGATAACTCAACAATGGCATGCGAAAACTATTGCTTGCATTGAATGAAGTACAAAGAAGACAGAATAATCTCTTCCATGAAGCACACTCAGAAATACACTACTCATTCTGATCTCTTCCTGAGTTCTGTTCAATTCCTCTAACAATTGATACACCTTTGGCATCTTAATTTCAAAATCTTGACCGATCAAAGCAACGTACTTCGCTGAAGAAAACATTCCGCGCAGCTTCAGACAATGCGATGGCGCCTGGTCTAACATATTGCGCCGCATACTTCCATCAAACGCTGTAACTAATCTAATTATTACAAGACACATTATTCGAATACTTTTATGAACATTAGTGAAACAGTCCACAATTATAATACTTCGCCTCATAATTTTTATGCAGAGGAAAATGCTTCTGGACTACACATCCAAACACATTATCTCATTTTTACATTTCTAAATAAGTTGTACAATGTATAACATCTCTATTCTGCAGACCTCATGTGGAGACTAAAACTCATTGATTGTTCGGTTGTTAAAATATTTTCTGTCTTTAAATATTGAATATACAAACTTTAATGGCTCTACTATTGATGTAGGAAACAGAAATACAAAAGTATATTAGAATACTGCAAACGAATGAAACACATTGTTCTGGTTAAGTCAATGAAAACTTAAATTACAGTACACGTACCACTACCCTGCCAACCATTCTTTTTTGCTGGAATCCACCGCCATACAGAGCACTCTACACCATTGATAATTCGAGTTTCTGTGCTTACTCGTGATTCATTTAAATTGATAAATTTAACCGCTTCCTGCCATCGGCGCCATTCCGGACTGTTACGCATTCTATCAAAACAGATAAATTTCACAAAAATCATAATAAAAATCATGCATAAATTAATTTCGTTCATAAATTTGATAATAAAGTACTTTATATATATATATATATATATATATATAAGAAACCTCTGAGACGGTGGAAGAAGCATATCTCGCACATGAGGCACGGCAACGTAAATTTGACCCTGTTCATTTGCATCGCGAATAATATCTGCAAAACATAAAAATAAAACAGATGAGGCATTATTACAATCCTTACACAAAGAAACGGCTAGTCTAGCAATTAATTCCCATCTGAACCTACCAGTAATTTTTTCAATGAGGTCAAAAGTACGTCGTTTATCTTCGGCCTTCTTTTTTGTCTGATAGAGTCGTAACATATACACACCAACCACCATTCCACATACTGCAATAATTTCTCGGATATAAAATTCGTATTATATTGAATTAAACTATGAAATAAACAATCGGAAAAGAGATGAATACACTTTTTGGCATTATTTGATAATCACCTAAGCATAATTAGCAAGTGAACTGAAAAATCAAGTGATCTGACAGTTCTTTTCCCGGAGATAGAAAGAATGTATTTCATATATACCTAGATGTATTTCATATCTTGGAGTCTTAGTACTACTCAGCAGATGAATTCTGCATAATAACTGGAAATTTCCTTCCTCATAATGGTGATTCAGATGAACTTCGCAATAATTAAGAAACACATCCACTCACTATAGAACCTAAGTATTAGTTCTTGGGATTGTGATAGATAAGGATTCAGCAGAGAAGTTCTGTAGAACAAACAAAAGAAGAAAAAGCATACCCACAGCTAATGTAAGTAACGGGAGAATCGCATACGTATATAAGAAAAACACGGTATCCTTCGCAGCAACTATAATAAATGACATAATTATTTTTGAAAAATTTGAGTCTTGCAAATTGTAATTTTACTTTACTAAATTTTTGCAACCTTTTTGTAAAAAAAAAAAAAAAGATCGAATTATAAATTATAGTGGTAAAAAAGATTATCGTGACAAAATCTTATATGAGCTACTGAACAATTTGTTTTGAAAGTTATTACTTATTCACTTTATCTAATTTATGTCATTACTCAAGGATTTAAAGGTTAACCACGATACCTGACAAAAGTTGTGCATCATGGAACTGATTAAAAATTATAGAAAAAAAAAGAAATACTCACTGTAAGCGATTCGACTGCTATGAATCAAAGCACCTGAATTTGCAGTCGCCAAATAAGCAATAAGCAAAAAACCAAACAGAGAGACAAGGGAGAATAATAGTACTCGTGATATGTCAAAGCCCAATATAGCGCTACGTGTTGGTGCAGTTTCTCGAAAGGAATATGAATACTTCTCATGAAATGAGTGGAAAGGTTTGGCTGACTGAAATTTCATCAATTCAACAAATTTTAGGTATTCGAAAATATAGCCACATCTTGTTGTTGCAAAACAGAAGAAAGCCAGAAAAGCTTCCCTCATTATGCCTCATTAAAGACTCTCTAATTTAAAGACCGGAATGGGTAGGTCTTCATAGAACAATAGTTTTTAATTATAAATAATTTAGTAAAGAATTATGACAGAGAATTCTCTTAGCCTTTTTTTTTTTCTTGTTCATGAAGATTACTCAAGATATTTTCTTATTCATGAAGATTATTCAAGATCAAAATAAAATATGAAAACAAACCTTTGAGAAAGACTTGCGTGGAAGAATGAATGATGTCCACATCTTAAGATACTTGTTCAATACTGAGAGTACTGAGAATGGCTTCTGTCTGCCAGGCATTAGGGTTGGGCTCGAAGTGACTATACGTGAACTTTCCATATGATCATCATCACTGTCAATATCACAGTCGTTAATCGGTCTTTTCGAAACATTCAATTCTTCTTGACTATCTTTGAAATCCAGTCGACGTCGTGCATTTCGATCTTAAAAAATTGTTTTTGTGGAATTTACGCATGAAATCACCAAAAATTGTCTCGGCCACTCAGCCATTCAGCGAAATTGGTTTCAAAATACTAAGCAATTACAATATTAGAACAGATACAATCAAACCGCTGAATCATCAAATTTACTATGTTCAGTGCACAATAAATGAATAAAGCGGAGTTAATATAGAATGATATAACATACAACTTGAGGTTGAATACGTTCCTCCTGGAATATCTTTATGATCATTCACAGATCTGGGTGTGTAAGAAGAGGAGGAAGAAGCAGAATAAGAAGACCGAAAGCGAGGAACCATGGTCGGACGAGGTGGCGTCGGAGGTTTTCGTGCACCATAAACCTGAAAGTAATAAAATAGAAGTACAATACTTAATTAAAATATAGACTTTCTAAATATCACATTAACAGTACACACATTTGTGAGATCATCCGATGAGTGAGTGGGAGTACCGGAAGACTTGTTTTGCAGTCGTTTCTCAAGTTGCTTTTCATAGATGGTACGAGTTGTAGCGGTTATTGGTCCCACGTTTGCACCAAGAGCAATTAAATTAGTCCGCAATTCCTCATCTGACAAAGTATGCACAGGCTGAAAACTTCGTGAAAATGATTTCAAAGCATATAGCTTATCATGATAAATTAGCACATTTCGGTATTACGATCAAAAGGAAAGAAAAAACCAACTTTCTGCAGTTTTCGACCAGGGCTTCTTGAACTTTGACGTGTCGAACTGAAGTTTTTGATTGAACTCGACATATCTGGAAGTTGAAAATTGCAAACTTGCAAAAAATAGCTTAAAACTCGTTGCGAAATATTGTCTAGCAAGACCTGGCTAGCACACTAATCAACAATCTAGTCAACAGGCTTGACTTGTTAGAATTATCCTCTTTTACAAACCTATATGTACAGCTATTTCTTTACAACCAGAAGATGCGTGTCCGAAACAACAACTAGACAGCCTATCTAGTAACTGTTGTAAGAAAAATATTATTACAAACTTATATCCTATTTGTACATTCCAACCAAGTTATTTCACGTTTCTTCCACAATATTCAACACATAATCTGTTATATCTTCGTTTACAAAAAATGCTGCGTTCAGTAAATGACTTCTTCAAGTTCTATGCAGAAAATATGGAAATTCTATCGATCAACCACTTAATATTTATTAAGATTAATTATATTAACTGATTGATCGATAGAATTTCTATACATCAATTAACCTAATATATATTAAGTGATTGATCGAACATATACTAAGCGATTGATCCATTCTACCGATCAATCATTTCATATATTAACCCTCAGTTCGAACGAAAAAAAAAAAAAAAAAGAAAAAACCACTCGCTGACTCCGGTAAGCAACCCCTACCAACTGCATCACTTACCATCTATCACCGACTTAGCCTTGAGACAATTTTTACAATTTGGTAGAAGGAATATGAATATGTTGGAGGGAACGGAGAGAAGAGAAATTTTTGAAGAGTGTATAGAGTATGTATAAAAAGAGTTTAGAGAGCGCTAGTGTATTATATCCTCTCCTGCTTTCACTTCTTCCGGACACCGAGAGATGTTATTGAGAATGTTTCGGGTGACGTTCTCCCGAGATCATTTTTTGTGGTTTTTAGTGACAGAATGATAAGTAGGTTATGTCCGGAAAGCATCCGGTTCTCGTTATTTATTCCTGAAAAAACTGTTTCAGAACTTGTCATCAATCTTTCTTTTTTTTTCTCATTTTTCTATTTGGTTTGTGACACTTTTTGGATTGGGATTTTTTGGCGATAAAAATACGTTGAAATCTGAGTTTATTGGCTCAGCTGAATACTTCATGTTTATGTTATCCGGGATTTTATGGCTTCCTGCTCTTCCTCGAATTCGATTAATTATTTTCAAAGTTTTTTTTTTTTTTTTTTTTTTTGAAATTTTACAGCTTATTTTCGGGAAGTAAAATTTCATAAATGAAATAACAAATGGAATTGACGCGAACACTAAAGCCTGGGTTTTATGCAGTAGAATTGAATAAAACGGTATGGATCATTCCGAATTATTATCAAAATCTCACACCCGTTGGTACTGGTGCTTATGGTACTGTATGGTTAGTTTGTTATTTATTTGTTTTCTTGATCATCATTATTGTCCGATTATTGTTGTACTGTTCGAATGAACTAATCATTCAGTGACCGCTTTCTAATAGCTGACATTACATTTGGTCCTGTTACGATTTCCAGTTTGTGAGCCTTCAAACTGTTTCGTTTAAATAACGAGGTAGTTAGACTTTTCAGTAATGGCGAAAGTCTCTGCTTTCTGCGTAGTCTATTGTGCTTCGACATAACTCAGCTAGCTGATACCCAACTGAAATCTTATCGAAACATATTTCTATGTGGTGTTCAATTTCATAGAACATAATTCAATTAAAAAAATATATATATGTATATATATATATATAATGCTGATTTCAGCGCTGCAGAATGCCGTCTAACGGGTGAAAAAGTAGCGATAAAGAAGTTTTCCCGACCATTTCAAAGTGCAATCCATGCAAAACGTACGCATCGTGAACTGAAACTATTAAGGTCAATGAATCATGAAAATATTATCGACATGCTAGATGTATTCACTCCTGACATTAACGCTGCTTCATTACAAGATGTGTTAGTCTTTTTCCTTTTGTTGTTCAACATTTAGCTTTTATTTCTTCTTTACGTAATGATCTATTCGTTCCAAGCGTGATTTGCTACTTCTGAGATAGAGAGAAAATACAGCTTTTCATTGTTTCAAAAGGTAACTGCAACGTATTAAAATATTAAAATGAAGAAATTGAGCATATTAAACAATAGTATTCTTCATCAAATATCACTAATGTTTGTCAATTTATACAGTGGATACCAGAAAAAGGGAAGACTGATTTTGGTATTAAATTGGTCTTTTTATCTGCTAAGTAATTTCTTTGCTATTTTACAGATATTTTGTTTCTATGTTAATGGGAGCGGATTTATCCAGCATATTAAAGATTCAGCGTTTGAGCGACGATCATATTCAGTTTCTTGTTTATCAGATACTCCGTGGTTTAAAGGTTTTTTTTTTTCTTATTTTCTCAAGGAAAGAAAGTTGATTATATGGATTACAGTCCAAATTCTTTCCATTTTAATTATTTCTAACAAAGTATTATTTTACAGTATATCCACTCTGCCGGTCTTATTCATCGCGATCTGAAACCATCAAATATAGCTGTCAATGAAGACTGTGAATTGAAGGTATAATATTTCACTACTTTACAAAACTTTCCCACGAAGAGAATTTCTGAATATAAATATTGAAGAATGTTACAGTTCTGAGATTATTTTAGATCCTCGATTTTGGTTTAGCAAGACAAACTGACAGTGAAATGACGGGGTATGTTGCCACGCGTTGGTATCGTGCTCCTGAAATCATGCTCAACTGGATGCATTACACACAAACAGGTAATCATTTTCTGAATATGTATAACTGATTCGAATTACTTTAAAAAAAAACAAGTTTTGGTTAATCTTTGGGAAACTTGTTTTTTGCAAAAAGAATCTCAATGTTCTTTGATTTTCGGGCGGAAATTATTTCATATTGCTTTTTCCATAAATTTTCTAGGTCTTTTTTGTTGCAGTTGATATTTGGTCAGTTGGTTGCATTATGGCAGAATTAATTACAGGTCGAACTTTGTTTCCAGGAGCAGATCGTAAGCACTTGATTTTTTACTGATTTTCAATATAGGAGCAATCAGTTTTGCTGTGAAGTCCAGAAGTTTTTTTTCATCTGCATTTAAAGTATATTTGGTATCAAGGTATTGAATATCATATTTTATGAATTGTTCAGATATCGATCAATTAACACGCATAATGAATGTGGTCGGTACACCTAACGAAGAATTTTTATCGAAAATACAGTCTGATGAAGCTCGTAATTACATCCGTAATCTTCCAAAAACTCCTAGGAAAGATTTCAAAAAATTATTTCCAAGTGCATCGTCTGATGCTATTGATTTGCTGGAAAGAACTCTAAATCTCGATCCTGATTATAGGTAAGTTCTCATTCATAATATACTTTTTCTCTTTTTCCTGAGAGAAAAAACAATGGTTTGTCTTCTGAAACGAAGAGAAGTTTCATTATTTGAAGGATATCGAACTTATAAGTGTCCTTATTTTTTCATTTTTTGTTTTTTAAATTAAAATAACGAGAGCAATTAATAGACCGACTGCTAGTGAGGCAATGGAACATCCCTATCTAAAGCAGTATCACGATCCATCTGATGAACCTGTATCGCCACCACTCGATATCGATTCTGATGGTTTATGTTTATTTATTTTTATTTTTTCTTATATTTTTTTCTGTTGGTATTTCAAAGTGGTATGACAGATTCCTTGATATGTAGGCTGGATTGTTTGATATGTAGCGTTTTTTTTCTAGCTCTGTTCAAAAAAAATTATTTTGTGGAAGCTTTGAGATTTAATTCATATTTCGTCCATCTTTTTACCTAGCCAATTCTAATATTGTTCTGGCATACAGATAAGAATAGCCAATTTTTTTTCTTTTTTGAAAAGAATGAGGTTTTAATTTTGATCAGTTCATATGGTCAATGTTGTAGGAGATTTAACCATTGAACAATGGAAGGAGTTAATTTGGAATGAAATTGGAGATTTTGCGGAGGAAAGGACGAAACGATTTGCTGCTCCAGCTGTTCCAACTGCAAACGATGAAGCCATGAATTAAGATACGATTATAAACTTGAACTCGAAGGAGCTTCCTGTTCCATTTTTAGGCCTCAGAATAACGAGTCCGATGATGTAAATTTTTAGCACAGCAAATGCATCGTGTGCAGTTCTCGTAAACTTTTCAATCAGCTTTCTATGACACTCGTAGTATTTTAAACCACTCGTTGTAAATAGAATTTTTTGAGTTCTTTCTCTTTTTTCTCTTTTTTTTTTTTTTTTTTTTTTCAAACGATAAATGGATGTTGAAAAGGTTTATCAACGTAAATGGTACATGTACGCTACTGTGTAACTTATTGTTGTTTCGATAATGTCCGGCTTGCAGTTGTGATATCATAAGATGACGGTGGTAAATTACGAGATAGTCCTGATAATCGTAGCTTCTGGATATGAATTATTTTTATTATTTTCATGTCATTGTTAATCAGATGATTTTGTGTGGTCTCTTATCTAGTGTATTTTAAATTCTACTTTATTAACAATTCTCATTGTTCGTAAATTCTTTCATAATTCCTAAAGTTTGTATTTATTGTAATGTGTTTTAATTCCAACTTTATTAACAGTTCTCATTGTTCGTAAATTCTCCCATAGTTTCTAGAGTTTGTATTTACTATAATAATGATATTTACTGATATTGTTTTATATAGAAAGACTGTCAAACTCCAAAACTTATATTCAATTTTTTTATTTTTGTAAGTTCAAGCTTTCCTATATTTCTCTTTCATTTAAACTAAGCTTTCTCTGTTTCATTTAAACTAATTAACTCATCATATTTAACTGAATTAAATTTATCAAGTTATCTAGCCATTTATTTGTTAAAATTGACGATTGTTTAAGTTGCTGATGTAATCTGTCTCGTTAACAGTCTAGTTTTAAAGCCGCAACAGTATCATTTGTATAGTCTTAATTTGACCAAATCTTATTTTTATTAAGTTGAAAATCTTGATTTATAATTACCATGAAATTGTTTTAGCTAAATGACTGATACGATCATATTTTTCAAGCATAGATTTATATAATAAAGTCACAAGAAATGTTCTGAAGTTGTTGAATTTATTTCGAAATTATTTTATAAGTAACTTTACTCATCCCATCCCATCCCTCCAATCTTCATCCATTACTTGTAGATGCTTTTGTTGATATAATTTTATTAGGCACATTTATGTAAAATTGATTTATCAATTTAGAACTGAAAAGATATTTCCATTATCATCGATGTTATTAAGTGAGAATAGTTTAAGATCACTGTTAGTCATTTATCAACTCTTGATAACAATGTTCTTAAATGAGCACAAGAGGGGGACTAATAAGTGCTATGATTATTTTTATCCAATGATAATGCCGTAGATTTGATAGCATTATCGGATGGGACTTATTCAACGTGTATTTTTTATTTCTTGTTAATGATAATCCATGATGCTGGCATGTTTATTTGAAGTATCACATAGATCAGTGATCAGCCAAGGTTTCGGAATGTTGAACTTTTCCAAAATTGATCAATTCCATTCTGCGTTCACTTATGAAAATATAGTAATTATCCATGCATAAGATGACAGCTAAGAACTATTCGACTTACTGTCATTACATTTATTTACCTTTCAAGAAGATGTAATAAGACCTTGAAAAGTGCTTCAATGGCGAGAAGGTAACTGAGCATTTCACTTGTGTATCCAATTTTAACAGAACAGTAGATAATATTAAAAATGGAAACAACGGATTTTAGCAGAGTAAAAGATACGAATCGAATGATTGGATATTCTCGCATATACGTATACCTTTCAAGAAGATGCAATGAAACGGTAAATCTTGAGAAGTGCCCTCAGTGATGAAGCGCATCGAATTACTTGCACCTCATCTACCAGAACAATAAGTAGAAATAAATGAATCGTAGTAAAGCAGTACGACGGATAATCTCGTAGTGAACGCCTCGTACACGCATGAGTTTCTGTGTGTGTGTGTGTGTGTGTGTGTGTGTGTGTGTATGTGTGTATGTGTGTACTTGTTCGTGTTGCATGTTTGCATGTTTTGTAAGTTAAAACAATGAAGATAGACTCATATCGTTTACATGTTTGGCTTGCTTATTTATGTTATAATAACAAAAACTGAAGGAGGGAGTTTGGACAGAGGATTTGTGTGTGTATGTGTGCGTGTGTGTGTGTATGTATGTGTGTGTGTGTATGTGTTATTAGTCGAGAATTTGGGCAGGGATTGGAATGAGTAGGCCTTGCTGGCATCCTTAGGCACATTTTGCTTTTGCTTTGTTATTACAGAAGTAGTTAGTTGGTTGATTGGTTGGACAGCTTGCCGTCAAAGTACGCCTCCAAAAGAATAATCTAGCAGTAAGCTAATGCTCTCCGAACTTCTCGAACTTTTCCTCAAACTCTCTCGTTGTCTTCTGCTGCAACCTTGTAATCCAGGAGAAATTCGATTTTAGTCTCTCTTTCATCTTCCGCACCCAAACTTTCTGTTCCCCAATCATTTTGTCTAATTAGCCATTGATAAAATCAACAAACATTCTGTTTCCTAATCTTTTTGTCTAATTAATCATTGATGAAATCAACAAGCGTTCTATTCCTCAATCATTTTGTCAAATTAACCACTGATAAAATCAACAGATATTCTGTTTCCTGATTATTTTGTCAAATTAGCCACTAATAAAATAAACAGAACCAATGGTTTTTTTTTTTTTTTTAAATATTTCGTTTTTTATTCTGATAAATTAAGCTTGCTTTTCAACATGGTTAAGTAAATTGTGATACGAAATTAGCTCAATTGTCCACTTCAATTATTTGTTAAGATTATTTGAACATTTTTCGAATTTAGAAATAATTGCTATTTCTCTAATCTAGTCTCTGCAAAGATATATGTGTGAATACTCCAAAAACATAGGCTCATTTTCAATAAAGTTAAAATGAAGTAATCAGGAAGATTGTTTTATGAATTATGATTAAATGATACCGGAATGAAGATGAGCCCGAAATTGCCAATGCAAACTTCAGAAAGAATAAATCCAATGAAGCATTTATTACCGGAAAAGTCAAATTTAAAAATTGTGGTAACATTTAGTGTGTATTAGCTGCTATTATTATAGCTGAATGGTAAAAATTTCGGCAAATATATAAGTCAATTTTGTTAAAGGATGGAACGATTGATTTTTTTTTCTTTTTTTTTTTTTTTTTTTGCAAATTTTTTTTTTTTTTTTTTTTTTTTTTTATTTCGGGTTTTTTTTTCAAAAAATTTTTT
>KZ269997.1:716556-738893 GCA_002249935.1 Onchocerca flexuosa | reverse complement strand
CTTCAGAAAGAATAAATCCAATGAAGCATTTATTACCGGAAAAGTCAAATTTAAAAATTGTGGTAACATTTAGTGTGTATTAGCTGCTATTATTATAGTTGAATGGTAAAAATTTCGGCAAATATATAAGTCAATTTTGTTAAAGGATGGAACGATTGATTTTTTTTTCTTTTTTTTTTTTTTTTGTGCAAATTATTATGTATTGTTAGTTTTTTTGTAACTTCGGATTATTTTTCCAAAAATGCTTGTCGAATTTTCATATTTTTAAGAATTGCAAAAGAAATGCTTTTCCATAAAGAATTTGATCGGGAATTTTTTCATGCTTCTTGGAAATAATTATTGAAGAGTTCCAAGCAAGTCTGATTTCAAAGGGATTAATTAATGAATACAAACCGATACAAATTAATTAAATGCTTAATTAACGAAGTATGAAAATGAATTAGACGGAACGATTTTCCTAAAATGTCTTTTTGTACAAATGATTGTGTCCGGAATACAGTGATATAACCGTATCACTGCAAAAGGAAACATTGAATGATTGAATAATCTGCGATAGTTAAGGAATTGGTTATTTTTTTTGAAATAATAAACATATCAATGATATTATCACTCGTAGGATATATGCAAAAAAATGGGAGATATGTGATGTTTATCGATTTAAAAGAACCTAAGTTATGAACATCATTATACTGTGCAGTATTTTCGCACTGATATTATCATATCTGTTCACTATAATTTCTGTATTAACTTCTACAATCGCATTGTTAACACCTCAATGGCAAATAGTGACAATTACGGAATTTCATACCGAACATCAGCATGGCCTCTGGATGGATTGTATTCTCGGAAAGAAGCATGTACAAGGTTGGTTCAGATTTTCTACTGGGCTCTCTATTAGATTGGCCCATTTTACCACTCTCTGATTAACTCAACCGAGATTTCCTAGATTGTTTTTTTTTTATCTATAATTAGAAATATTGATTTGATGCTTTAAAATCAGTACCAATAGATTTTGATGAAAATAATATTACTTGTAATGGCTTAGAAGAATGGTGAGAAAAAGTTCCAACAGATTGATACATTTCATTAATTAGTTTTGATCATTTTCATATCTATTGTTGATTATAAATTAAAGGAGGTAATTACTCTGAAATTTTAATTTACAGGTACATCTGAAAGGAGTCTTCACTGTACATATAAATTTGAAAATGCTCAAAAAAATGATTTGCAGAATGATGAAGATAATGAAGAGCAGCACAAGTTTCACAGTAAAGCATTTAATATTGATTGTGATAAAAATTTGGACTTATTTTAATTAATTCAAGTAGTTTTAATTAGATTTAGTTTAGTAATTTGCTCGATAGAAATAGATAGAAGTCAGTTCATCGCTATATTGTATACTTTTTAAGATGTAAAAAGATTTTAAGATATTATGATTGGTAGATGAAAGTAATATTTTCTGAGTTTAAGTTAAAGTATCATATATTGCTTGATGAAAAAATTTTTAATTTAGCCTTTTATTAAAGGTAACATTCAATAATTCGCGAGTTATTGTATGAAATATGACAATAAAATTGTAACAACCAAAAATTCACTATGGCAAGTTAGAATTATGAAAATTGAGAGAATATTTAGTATTGTCCAGGAATTTAATGATTCCTTGGCTTTACTAGAACCGATTTACCATTAATCTTGAAGTAAGAGATTTATGGAGGTTAGAAAATTAGGAAAGATAAGAACAAAGGATTATACAGAAAGGAAAAAGCAAGATGTTGAAATAATCGATTGTTTTCACTTCTTCAAAGTTTCTAGAATGATGCACTTAAAAAATATAATCATAACAATTATCATAGTAAACTCAAAATTTATTTTCTAAAAGAAGATATTCTAGAAAATCGTTGGAGTTATAGAAATTATCACCAATTACTGTAGAAAATTTATAAATTAATGATTGCTTTTAGACATTTTTATATGATTAGTTGCTATAAACAAAAGATCCAGTATTTTCCTTTAATTCTTTCAAATAATTACAATAAATTACAGACTGGCATAAAGCTGTTCTATGTATGTTGCTTTTGGCGCTATTGTCAGCCCTCAGTTTATGTTGCTTTTTGATGTGCGCACTATACTTTCGTATTGCAGCACTTGTTTCATGTACATTATCATTATTTGCGAGTAAGTCAATTTATGAAGTCTTAAATGGACATTTTATTTATAAGATTTTATTTATTAGATGATACAAATATTCGTTTGTTCAAAATCTTAAATCTTCGAAAGTTCTTAAACACGCGCCTGTTCGAATGCAACATTGTTTCGAAATTACACATCAGTCGGTAAAGAACATGGAACGTTGTGTTGAAATGAACAATGCGGAAAGTGGTGTGATCAATAAATTCAGTCTGCTCACTTACTTTACCTGTCACAGGTGTAATAGGTAGATAGAAACACGCGTGTATTCGAGTCCAACGTTTTTTTTTTAATTTTTGAATCAATTGGTGAAGAACTTGAAACGTTGTGTGGAAATGAACAACGAACATTGATATTTTAATTCATAGAGATTATTCAATAATATCGGAAATTGCAAATTGCCTGAATTGTTCGATAATGTCAAAAATTGTAAACTATTTGCAAATCTGTAAACGAAAAAAGCTATCATTTGCATATTTTCTAGTTGAAGTTCAACATCCTTGTAATTTCCCAAGTAAGCAGACATGCAGATTAATTGAATGGAATGATTTGATGGTTGATATTGTTGACCTTTTTTCAGAAGGTTCATATTTCGAGATATTAAATTGTGCAGTTGTATTACTTTCCCGAGACATTGGACAGTCACACTCCTATAAGCCGTAACTTTTGCCGACATTTTAATCTATTTTATTCTTTCTGCATTTTATTCATATTTCAGCGATCTTTTCAACTGTTGGAATAGTCGTATTCTTTATTAATTCTCATAAAGTTGAAATTCGATTTGTGCAAGGTATTACTCGAACATATGAGGTTTGTCTATGAAATTTATTTTTATGAAAACAATTTTTTTTTATTTTATTAGAAATTATTCCATTTCATGTTAAGCAACCTCAATATTTTGTAGTTAGATTATCACCAGGAAAGTGACTATATGACATATCAGATGATATTCTTTTAGTATCAAATGATAAACAATTTTTCATTTACAGCAAAGATGTGGCTATTCGTTTTATCTGGCGCTTTCTTCTTGCGTCACTTTTCTAGCGGCATTCCTTTGCACATTATTTTGTACAGTAATGGTATTTTTACATGAGCGGAATCGGCGACAAACACCGAAAACATATCCGTTAATTAATAGTGCTGTTTAAAAAGTGAAATGAACTGGAATCTCGTTGAATTGGAATCTGAACTAAAATCTCGTCCGACAATCAATTAATCAAATAGATAGTCTAATGATTACTTTTTCACTTTATTCCGTGTGCCATGATTAAAGGTATAATTACTGGTAAATATACAAATGGAAAATTACATGACGAAGTAAGTTTGTTGATGCTGGAATATCGAATGAAGTTAGTAGAATAAACAGCATATTGTTAAAAAAGTTTTGAAATTATGAGAATTTCAATTGCCAGTTTCGATAAATTACAGTTTTTTGTTTAGAAAATATCGTATCGTTAGCTTGATATGCTCAAATTTTCCTTTTTTTCTTTTTGTAAATTTTATATCTTATTTCTTACTTTTTTGAATCCGTCCATTTTCACTTCGTAATTTTATAAGCATCCATTTTCTGGCAGATTTCCTGACAAAGAATTTAGAATTTTCTAAAAAAAGAATTTTCTTCTAGCAAACTTTACGTTGCTTTTACGATGATTCAAATCCTACCGAAAAGATTGAAATGTTCGCCACAACATGATGAGTCATTTTCCTGAATGTTTTCGTAAATAAAATATTAGCCTGTAAAATCACTTTTCAAAATGCATCCACTTAGCTGCCATGAATAAAATATCAATTGGCATTTGATTGGGAGTGATTACTTCATCTTTGATGTAATCATTCTTTTGATCAAATGGATGATAAGACTTATTTTATCATGATCCATTAATGTCTCGATGTTTTTTATCATATATTTGTCATGGTTTTCATAAGAGCTTTCTTATTGATCATTTTAGCAACCAGTGAATCTGATCAGTAAAAGAATGATCAGTCAACCATATCTTTTGCTAACCAACATGATGAGCTTCGATTAAATTCTCATACTTATTGTTTTGAAAATTCTCGACATGTTATTATTCCATATTCTCGTTGTGTATTATGCATACAGTATATTACGGATAAGAATTTTTGGTTTCCACATTTGTTTAACCTTTTAACCTTTTAAGAACTAACAAGTGCTACTTTCCCCTCTCTTCACATATATGTATAGCATATGAATATGTATAAACAAACATGAAAAATTACTTGCTGAATGTGTTGCATTGTTCGTGAAACAATAAATGAAACTTCATATTTTCAGATTTCTACGGGGAAAAATGAATTTTCGTCTTCCTGAAATCTAGTGATACGAAAAAGAATTGTGTAATCAAAAATATCAGATAGACACTGAGCAATCATTCAATTCTTTTCGCTAATTAATCGAACTAATTATAATTATTCCAATGCTACTGTCAAATCATCAAATCCTGTTCTTCTTGGTGAAAAATCCGGCACAATAATAAATCCTGAAAAAGCTCTGAAAGACATAATTAATAGCGGATAATCCGAATATAACGATTTATGAATGTTTTACAGGAGAAACTTGAAGAAAAAGAAGGCGAAAATAGCATTAGAATGACTAACACTCAACGATTATGTCATTGACGTTGGGATGGAAGAATTGCATACGGAGCCATCCCAGGTATGATTACTAAAGCCACGCAAGTACTGAGGGGTCTCAAAAAAATGTGTGGGCATTTATTGCTGGTGTGATGTTCGATGGTTGTTGTGCTACGCTTTTTCTGTTAATGTTCGGGTTCTACGTTGGGGTACGTCTGGATTCGTATTCGCTCGTATTTCACGTGACTTGTATGATTTATGTGCTTTTAGGTCACGCACGATGTGGACCGTCAATTTACTCGTGTCGTTATTTCTTCCATATCTTTTATATGCTAGACGACAGGAATCATGTGAAGGTTAGTGCACATTAGTAATAATACAATTACGCGATAAATTAAGGATAGATACAGATGAAAAATGAAAGTCCATATTATACCTAATATTTGGTAACAGAAAATTTGATTCGGAGCTATCGTAATCTAGTGTCTACTAGTTTGTCGTAGTTTTAGCAAATTGTAAAATGGATAAGGAATGTGAAATCTAACTCAAAATGTGTTGGTCTTTATTTCTGTAAAATTTATTTAAGTTTTCCAGTTTGGACTGAAAACACAATGATTTTTTTTTTTTTTTTTGCAGTATGTGAGAAAGTTTTACGTGATGTGATGGACAATATGGCGATGAGTGATCGCAGTGATGCAAATAAAATTGACGAAGCACTGAGAGAACACTGCGGTGGAGTAAAAGGAAAAGAGAACAAATTTGTCCGTTTTACTTATTTCGGGCTTTAATTTATAATGTTACGTTATCTGGGTCTATTTTATATTTGAATTTTTTAGTCGAAAGATTACGGATATTGAATTTATTTTGATGCTTTAGTGGATTGTCAACGGCATTTGCAATAAATTCTTTGGATTCAGAATATATATGTGAGCTTTAGATAGAAAATTTAAGTGAACTTTAAATTTCGATCCTTTATATTACTATCATTTCAGTGTTTTTACATTGGTGCTTTACCTGAATCTGCTACTTCCATTATGAGTGATGTAGTGAAACCGTTGTCTTGGTCTATGCCAGTGGAAAAAGTCTGCGAAAAGTTGCGCACAATGGATTCACAAATTTGCGAATTAAAATTCGGTAGTTCTTTGTTTTTCTTAAATGAAATAAAAATGTGTAATTTAATAATAAGCACTGTTTGGATATTTTCTTTTCTGAGGAAAAGAAAATGTTGCATATGAAAAAATTTTCGAACTGATTAATTCCACGGTGTGTGCAGATTTTTTTCTCTTCCACAGTGTTATTTAATAAGATTTATGGTGTAGAAACAATTCTGGATTGGATTACTTTTGAATGTTTTCCAGATAAGAGTATTGATTGGGAAACAGTGGATCTCAAGAAGCTAAGAGTTAAAGAATTAAAGAAAATTCTTGAGAACTGGGGCGAGGTATGCTCAATTTTTTTTTCCTTTTTTTTCCATTTGTTCCATTAAATATTTTCTTTGAACGTGAATTGCTTCTTCCAGGAAGTTCTAGAAGTGATTTCTTGCTAGTCAACTTCAATAATACCATATTTTCATTAGATATGCTTCTTTATTAAAAGCTGTTTATCAATTTTATTTTTTTTGAAATTTCAGGAATGCAAGGGATGTACTGAAAAATCGGAGTATGTAACTAGGATTGTAGAAGTGAAACCAAAATACATAAAAAATGAATTGTGATAGTTTTTTTGATTTGATTTTAATTTATTTTCTGATGAAGTGTTTTGTTGTCTTCTTTGTTGTTATGGTAAAATAAAATAGTTTTTTTTAAACACTGTCCAATTTCCATTGGTTTTTCCACTTTTTATCTTTTATATGAAGCTTTTGTTACATAATTATTCGCGGTTTACATTGAAATCGTAACAACATATGAGAATAATGTATTGAAATTTGAACAGCTGTAACAGACGGGAGTTGCTGATTTTTAAATATTAGCAACAATCACTGAAATGTGTTGTTCAGTATTTAGTTGGGAGCAGTCTTTTTCTGGAGCTATGCTTTTCGTGACAGTTCTTTATACTTTGGTTAAAGGACGTTAGAGTAATGGTCTTATATTTTTTTTTTTTTTTTTTTTTTCCATAATCTAGGGGAATAAAGAAGTGATTTCGAATGGAAAAGTGCATATTGGATTGTAATGCAGTGCATTTCTGTCACTTCAGGGCTTTTGTTTCATTGTTGAATAGGATCCAGTATGGCAGGAGCGTTACCACGACGTATTACAAAAGAGACGCAGCGTCTGATAGCTGATCCTGTTCCTGGAATTTCTGCTGTACCGGATGATAATAATGCGCGTTATTTCCACGTAATCATAGCAGGACCAGAAGGTAGTCCATTTGCTGGTGGAGTATTCAAGTTGGAACTCTTTCTGCCTGAAGAATATCCGATGGCAGCTCCAAAAGTCCGTTTTATGACCAAAATATATCATCCGAACATCGATAAATTGGGGCGAATATGTCTCGATATTCTCAAAGGTTTGTGTTTCCTTAGAATACATGATGGATAATGAAGGAATGCTTCGAGTATCACTTCGTGATCATGTAGAAGACAGAACTTTTGATCATATAAGCAGGTATAATTATTACAATCGCAGTCACAAGAAAAAGTGGCACTAACAATCGGTAGAGATTATTATTGCTGATGATAAATAAAAACAAGCAAAACGACTACTTTAATAACCTGCAAAAAGATGTAATTTGTGCACAGCGGAGAGAACATATTAGAATAGAGATAGTTGACAAGAAAAATTTGACAGATACAGTTGACAAATATAAATCTAACAAAAATATTCTTTACTTACGTTCTCTTTTCACTATGAAAGCATTGCACTAAAAACATATTTGCTTGATGTCTATTGGATTTAACTAGCTAGTGAATCAAAGGTGGTTCAGCTGGTAATATCGTAGCGTCTTTCAGGAATTTCATCCAAATAGGTCTTATCTCGTGGTATACGTCGTTTTTTCATGATGTCATAAAGAAAACGATTGCATTAAATGACAAGATAACAATTCTATTGATTTTACCTGTTTCGTTTGAAGGAATGTTTGTGCCTACGAGCATAATTGAAAATTTTGAATAAGGTTTCTTCAGATAAATGGTCTCCGGCACTCCAAATTCGTACAGTCTTATTATCAATTCAAGCCTTACTCTCAGCTCCGAATCCGGATGACCCGTTAGCAACGGATGTTGCAGAGCAATGGAAAAGTAATGAAAGTGATGCAATTCGTATAGCGCAAGAATGGACTCGTATTCATGCAAATGGACAGTAGTAAATTTGTGTAGGGCGAGATTTGAAATCATTTAATTGTAGCATAAAATTCTCGAATTTCTTTCTTTTGTCAGATAAAATGAAAGTTTTAATATAAATTCTAGTCGAAAATTGTAGTGGGGTTTGCACAGAAATATTTAAAAAAGATTTGAATTCATTTTAGAAAAACTTGTAAACTTTTCAATTTGTTTGTGAAAATCCTTTCGAAACTGCCCGTTACTCACAATTTGAATTTTTGTTTATGTGGCTTATCTTCAAAAATCTTTTTAATAAAAAGAACTTGGGATATCTCTACTTCCATTCATCGTTCGACATGAATTTAATTTGAATTTTTTTGGTGCAGAAAATTGACTTCGTTTTCAAGTATGAAATTTCCATGTTTTTAACAAAGCAGTTGATGTTTGTACTGTCGCATAATATCCTTCACCAACGAGAATTTCAAAACATTTTCATTTGTTTCATTATTGTGGTACTTCAAGAATTGATATTTCCGAAGTGTTACTTATATATTTCCATTTTTAGTCGATTTGTTTCGAGGCGGATAGAAGTGAATTTCCAAGTGACTGCATATGGCTGATAAAATTGAGATCCTTGCGAAAATATTTGTGGATAAGACATCTAGTATTAACTGAGCGGCAACGAAGATTTATTAGGAATCAAAAGATCATAGGGCCTGTCATCATTTTAGGGATGTGATAATATGTGATGCCATAATGGTCGTGTAATCGTCTTGATAAAGACGCAACTGAATGATTAGACAGTCTTGGACATGATGAATCTTCCTTTTCAGTTTCACATTATAGCAGCGTTAAAAATCGGGATCTATTGACTTTAAACTTCAATCACAAACGTAGAGTGCCTTTCCCGTACAATCTGACTCATCATTAAAGAATAACGAATTGGGTTGTAGTGCACTAAGTCACCGGTTGATTTGCACGTTTTTTATTCTTTTCGTTAGTCGTTTCCTCCTTTATCGTTTATGTAGTTGCGATTGTGTTTGTTTGATATGTCTCTTTCATCCTGTTCTGGAAAGTTTGCAGGATAAAGTTTATCCTAAATTTCTCTTATTCCTTGCTCGCTCTATACATCAATTTGTTTTTGCTTCTGTATAAAAAATGCTATACTTGTTGATCATGACGTCGCAGATGTTTGAAGGCCACCATTGCCTGCATCTGCATGAGCATTTGTATTTTTTTTCATTTTAAATAAGCTGGTTGATTGGCTTGTGGATCGCGTTGTGGCTGGAATTGCATTGTAGGCTGTGGATTGCATTGTGGCTCATTCACACTATTTAGCGTTATCTGTTAGTCCGACATCATTACATTATTTCTGAGGGATATGGATGGATTTATTTTATGTGTGCCGATGTGTGTTTTAGCAAATGTCTGTTTGATTTTCAGAAGAATGACGCTTCAGTGGTTCGTTGTGGCATTGATTTTATATCTGGAAATAGCGGTTGTACTTTTGTTACTCTTACCTTGGATTCGTCCATCATTGTGAGTCATTTTGAAAAATTTTTTTGGAATAAAGGAAGTGCAGTAATTAAAGTTTTCTTCATTCCATTGTTCTTTGCAGATGGAGCAAATTCTTCAAAAGTCGCATGGTGAAAACGTTCGAAAAACATGCAAATGTTTATTTTATTTCTGTTCTCTGCATCCTATTACTTCTCTTTGCAGGTTAGATTCTTTTCACTTTTTTTGTATTTACTTACAAATTCTTCACGCTGGTTAGCTTTGTATTCTTTTCCAGGAAAAAATTAGATACTTTCATGTAAAAAATTCTTCCACTGATATTATTTTATAAATAAAGAATTATTTTAGATGCTATTCGAGAAGTGCGAAAATACGCAAATGAAGTGGCAATTGAGGCTTCAATTCGTCATACTGCAGATTCAGAAAATGTTGTACACATGCGACTTTTCCGTGCTCAACGAAATCTCTATATTTCTGGATTTGCACTTTTACTTTTCCTGTTTGTTTATTTGCTTTGAAAATTTCATTTGAAAATATTTCAATATTTGAGAGTTGAAAACATGTATTTTTTCCAGAAACATTGCTTGAAAATAGTTGTAGATATTAATGTTATTTGCTTTTGAGGACTGGAAATAACTTCTCTCTGTATAGAAATAGTTAACATGGAATTCATTCGTTCTCTTTTTAAAAAGTTTTTTTTTAGAGTTATTAAGCGGTTAGCTGCACTTCTTTCTCGCGGAGCATTGCTTGAAGCTGCTGCGGAAGCTGCGATGAAGCAAGCTGAAAGTGCAAGCAAAACGGCTAAATCTTACATGGTACGAACAGCTGTCGTACATGGGAATTCGTAATTTGTTTGTTGGATAAACTACATAAGTTTATTGATGGCTGATTTTATCAGCGCACATATCATTTATATTAGCTAATATAATTGCTGAGTTTTTCAAATATTTTCAAAATCCTGTTGCATTTCTATTTTAACTGACAAAAATCGCTTTTCTCCCTATTCCTGCTCCAAATTCTCATCTTTCATCAAAGAAATGAATAATTTAAATATCATGAACTGAGAACATTTGATTTAGTATGGCGATAACGAAAGGGAAAAGGAACTGGAGCGACAAGTTGAAGAGCTCGGCAAAGGTTTTGTTTATTTGTTTCTTGCATTCACATGAGAGGACTATGCAGTGATTCGATACAGTGCTAATTAGTCCTGATTATTAAAGTTTAGGGTACATTAGACTTAAGCATACATAAACTTTTAGATAGTGACTGATCACAGCAGTCGTTATGCCATATCTTTTAATCCGATCAGTAATAATAACTTCGATCATTATATACCGTTTTATTTGAATCATTTTGAAGAACTCAAATCGGCGCAAGTGGACAAAGATGCTATGAAAGAGCAATCGGAGGGTCTTCAACGAGAATATGATCGTGTTTGTGGCTTGCTTGAGCAAGCTGAGGTAAGCTTTTCAGTTCTTCTAAATGATTGATTCTGTTTTGAAGAATGAAACGATAGTTTTAAATCCGTTTAATTAAAATTTCTAAACATTGAGGATTTTTTATTTTAATTCGTTCTTGGGTTGTAATTTTCCTTGTTGTTCTGCGGAAGAACTTTTTTATGCAGTTTGTACCACAGGTTTTCATAGAAAGCCATTGAAGAGTGGGAACTGCATAAAGCAGGCTTACTAAAGCATGTAATGTTTTTCAGAAAGCGAGTGGAGACAAGAAGGAAGATTGATGGGTGCATTTGTGGCTAGCTGCATACATTTATAACGGATGATAAGTTTGATATTTCTCTTTATTTGTATTATTTTTCTTCAAAATTACGTTTAGATCATTTTTGAAACGAATATCTTTAATTCTTGTTGAGATCTTTATCAGTAGGTAGGTAAAGGAAATTGTTGAGTGCTTATATTTACAATCATAACCGAATCATATGCTTAAGATCACTGGGTTCTATTTGCTTAGTCATTCGATTGTTATCTTCATTGAGCAGTTTTTCTTATGCATTTCTTTTGAATCTGTTTATTCCTTATATTTATGGTACTGTATATTTTCAATTTCTTACAGCGGGAGGAAAGGAAGTCATTTTACCTGTGACTTCTCCTATGTTTTGTAGATTTTGTTTCTAGCCATTTATTTTTATTGAGTGGACTTTAGATAAGTGTTAATTTTGCCTTTTCAATTACATGCTTCTTTGCTTTAGTACCATGTCTTTTAAAAATGCTACAATTTATGAAAATTTTGGTATTTGGCAAATAAACTTTGACATCTCTATAAACAAAGAAAGTGTCTTATGAATCCCGATCCTATGTTAGCAGTTTTGATAACTTGTTGACAAGTCAAGATACCTTCGGAACCTGTTAAAAACTACCACAAAACATTACTAAGCATTGCTAAGTACAATTTATAGGTTATCAGTTTTTCAGTGGGTAATGTTGGTACACTAAAAATGACGTGCAAATGTAAAACAGCTACAGCAATAGCCTAGCGTATCTTGTAACTTTTCACGTGTTGGATAGGTCAATAGGCGAAAGATCCATGAATATTATTCTCATTTATCAAACATCAAAACAATATATAGAGAACGATTAAAGAGAAGAATCTAAAAAAATAACAGCTTACTTCATATTTAAAATATTCTTTTTAAACATGGGCATGAACTAACTGGACTTTTTATTGAAGGAAGAACGAAAATGAACTGAAAAGTTATGAATGAGCTTGCCCACTTTTGTTTATCTTCTTATGATTCAAATGTTAACGGTGGAATCCAAAGAGAGTTCCAGTTTTCGTTTTCTAAATAACTAAATACGAAAATTTGCAAATAGAAATTCAAGAGTCGCTTAAATCTTTCCCCTTTCTAGACATACAATCATTGAGTTACGGATATTATCTACAACAGCGATTAAAGACTTAACAAAACTGTCTAGCAAGGAGTGTTTTATAAATGCTTTTAAATGCGTCTCCAAAAGTACTGATGTACTTGGATGGATGAAAATCAAATCTAAAAGATTGAAGAAAACGGTGATCATGAATACTTATTCATGATGGGTTCCTTGGATAAACTATTTCGATATATCACATTTATGATGTGAAGAATATTAGAGCAAACTCATGCATAACAAGTAATTCAAAAATAAACCAAAAATTGTATATGATTTCCTTGAGTGATTATAATATGTACAGGAAAAGCCATAACTTCACCATTCATGAATGTTGCTGTACACAACGAACTACAGTTCCATGCCCTGCGTTTCGTCTGCAAATAGTTCACTAAATAAAAAACGTAAGAAGCTTACAAAATAAACAGATACTACATTTAATAAGTGTCGGAATGCGCATATCAATTTTACATATGAAGTTTTATAAACATGAAATTTTGAAACTTCCTATGAAGTTTTTTATATATGGAATTTTCGTTACTGTTCGAATAATGAAAAGGAAAGTACTGTCCGTTAATACATACCTTCCGTAAAATCAGAAATGGTGGAACTTGATTCATCTCCACTCGACGAGCTCTGAGGGTCCTTGTTAACTTCCTCCGTATTGATACAGTTTCTTAGAGCTTCCTCGCTAGCATATTTAAGCACATATTCTGTAATTGTAAGACGCATCTTTTTTCTAATTTTCGGAAGCTATAACTCTCTGCAGTTAATTGTCAGATGGAAAAGGAGATGCTTTTAGCTTAAAAGTTATCATTTCATTTTCATACATTTTTTCTCATGTACCACATCCTAGAATATTCTAAGGTTAATGTCAGAATCATTTGTAACTACGAACCTCGGCACTTTTTCTTGAATTCTTCAGGCTTATGAAGATACAGTGCAGCAGCATCACCGTTCAACGGATCAGTTGGATTAGGATAGGTTAGAAGCTGCGGTAAGAATGATTCGAAAATATTTGCGAGATCTGGAAATGTTAAAATAACATTCATACTTCCAGAACTTATGCATTCAAAAAATGTCCATGTCTATCTTTCCACAGATTTAAAAAAAGGGGAACATTATGTGCACTATTTGAATATCAACGTTATTCTAGTTTATAACAATAACCGTATAGAGCAGTCCATGCTTGGTTGATCACATCAAGGCAAACAGTGCCCGATGCTTCATCGATATTCGGATGATAAATGCGATTCATGAATCCAATAGATGGTGATTTGAAGGGGTACTTTTCCGGCAGATCAACGCGAACACGCCATACTCCTCCTTCATAAGCTGCTAAAAAAGGTAAAATTCAAAAGAAAATCCAATCTTTCACAAATTCACACTAATCATGTACTTATCATCTATAGCTTAATCTATGGGTGAATTAAATGGTCATTACTACAAACTTTCTAGCAAACCCATAATGAGATATCTTGCTTTAAATGTTTGATAAGTTACGTCGTATTCTGATATGAAAGACTTGATAACTCCAGCAAAATATTCTAATAAATTTTACAATACATATAAAGACTTACTCCCTTTTGGACCATGAAACTTTACAGCAAATTCGTTAATTCCACCTGTGATTGTTACTTCATGCTTACTTTCGATCCTAAAATGATACAATATAGGATATCTAATCAGGATAAGATCAGTCATTTTGAAAGACCCTTTTTCGGAAATACGTAAAACATGCATATATGCATATTTAAAATTTTTAATATGTAAGCGAAGAAGAAAGGTAAACGTTTCGCCAAACTTTGAGGCAGTAAAAAATGCGATATAAAGAAAGGGAAGAATTTTTGATGTCTTTATCGCTAAAGGAAAATCTTGCAAAAAACGGATTATGATCTTAATATTTCACAAAAATGTCTCTTCATATTTAATTATAGTATCAATTCTTATCAATGACAAGATGAAACATACACTGATTACAAAAAAAGAATATAAACAATCCTGTCGTTTTAATCTATCTATCTAGTATGATACATATTATTACTGAGTAAAATTCCTTGGAAACCGATTTGTAATCATTTACTTTGTTTCGATAACTATAAAATATCTGTGCAAGAATCATAAGCTCCTGCTCATCTTTATCAGTAACGCATTTTCTTATTAGATTCTTATTCCTAACCCTCCTAATAATTTTGATAATTTTATAAACTATCTATCTAGCATCATCACGTGACTATATTTATGTTAATAAAATTTTTTTTCCAAAAAAAAAAAAAAAAAAACATTGAAATGCGAAAAAAATAATGGGAGAGTATAAAACACATAAACTTACAACTTTATAACATCTGTATCCATTCTTCGTTTACCAGCACTTGGAGATGACATCTTCGATTTGCCTTTTTCTTTTTTTTTTTTTGTCTAAGAATAGAGAAAGAACTACCGAGATAATCTTGCGTGTAAATGATATAATGACAATTCAAACCTAGTACTTGATAATTTATTTCATTCCCAACTTAACCATAAATGCAAATTGCATCACTGATAAAAAAAAGAAAACACAAAAATGATAACAAACATTAAAGCCAAGAATGTTACAATGATAATTAGCTGATGGAAAAACTGTTACGCGGAAAATTTGCACAAAAGATAAGATATGAGGAAGATATGTTATGCTTTTCTCCTGCTTTTTTTTGAACTACCAAATAAAAGGAAGTTGAAGACCGATAAAGAGTAATGAAAGGAAGCAAATTGTTCTAGAAATTTCTATAAACATTACGGATCAATTTTGGGCACATAAATAATTTGTTGAAAGTGAAAAGAAGAAACAAACTTTCTGCCGCATGTTTGATTGAATATACAAATAAGAATCAAAAATTTTAAATATTTTATACTTCTTTCTCTTCCCCATAAAACTGATAATATTATCAGTTATCACTGTGCAAGAAGATATTATTGAAAGTTATATTTATCGATGAGAGGGATAAACATGTCCGTCCTATGAGAACAATTGATTAGTTGTAAAATAACAAATAACAAACTGAAAATGCAATTTTAATGCACAAAACATCAAGTGAACATCATATCATAACTACATCGCATATAAGAATGAACTTATAATCGAATTCTTGAAATCACCAAATAACAAGTTCGAACAAAATGCAACCATTCTGAGATGACCGAAAAAGTTGAACTTTGACATTTCATTATCAAAATTACTTTTGTAATTGTCACGCGGAAAAGAAAAGCAAATTTAGGCGTTGCAAGTTTCGTATCACATATCCAGTAGATATACTAATACCCATTCATCCATCCATCCATCCAACCATCCATTCATTCACTCATCCATTCATTCATTCACTCATTCACTTATTCTCTCATTCATTCATTCATACGATCGATGATGTTTGTAGCATCAATGCTCTCTCTCTCTCTCTCTCCCTCTCTCCTTCTCTCTCAGAATCTCCACGATGATGATGATGATGATGATTATGAAGTCGAAGAATTTTGCCATATTAGCAATGAAATCAAGGGTTAGAACTTGGTCAGATCCGAAATGACCTCGAATGGGTTAGGTTAACATCAGCACCTATCCGATCCATGTTCGTAAGTGCACGTGACACAATACTGGAATGGCTCTCACGACGTGCAAAAATAATTGTTGTCAACGGGTGGAACGTCGAAATCAATGAATATCGGGAAAGTGTGTGTGTGTGTGTGTGTGTGTGTGTGTGTGTGTATCGGTCTGTCCGTGTGTGCCTATCTGGTGTATGTGTGTGTATGCGTTAATGGTTAATGTGCCTGTTGTTGTATAGGTTGAGATGGCATTTCGGCTTCCCTTTCAGATGATTCCTCACTTCATTAACCCTAAACTTATGTTGTTTATGCACGCATATGTATGTACATGTTAAGTATAATTTGACTAATTACTTCTTGATGTTATTCATGTCGCGGGAATTGGATATCCTCGGGAAGATTTGCTTTTCGGAATATTCCAAATGAATCCTCCGCTAATATTCAGAATTCGCAAATGAATAAAGCAAAAATGACCTAACATCTATAATTACAGTAATAATTACAAGTGATAAGTTATGAAAACTTGAAATTTTTATCGCTATTTCAATGAAAATATGATAATTTAGACTGAACAAATATGAAAAGACAAGTTGAATCGATCATTACTTTGATTAGAAACCTTTTTACAGTGAATATCAAAAGTGGAATATAAATAAATGAAGGATTGGCGATGGAAACGATAAGTTAATGTAAGATTAAGGGAAAGATGAACTTGATTAACAAATAAGAGAGACCCAAATATATCTAGCCTAAAGGATGGCTTGTCAACAACATGTCTAATGAAGTCCTGTCGTGTTGATGTGTTGGGATGTTTGAAATTAAACAAGCTTGCTTTTGTGAATGTGTACACATAGTTGAAAGGTACCTAAAAACAAAACATTCACAGATTCGTATCTTCCAACCGAATCTTTACTACCACCACCACCACCACCACCACCACCACCACCACCACCACTACTACTACTATTATTACTATCTTTTTAACAGGTCAAATGAATGAATGAATGGTTCAAGAATGCGCTTTGTCAGCGAAATCTCCCGATCAATCGAGAAGTCAGTCAGCCAGCTGTTGTGAAGATGAGCTGTAAACCGACCACAAGCAATCTCTCATAACCTTCAAGTGCAGAAACATCAATAGAAGACGAAGAAGAAGGAGGAGGAGAAGGAGAAGGACCTCCTATACTATGCTTCCTCACCTGTGCCACGGAGAAAGGCACAGCAATCTTTCCCTGGTACGATGACGATAATACTTCTTCATTCGAACAAGTTTTACATCATCAGAACAATGCATCATAGTAAACGAAAAATGCCTTCTCGTGCGAATTTCATCGAGAATTTCTGAGATACACCGATTATCCTTCCTTTCATCCTAACGCTATCATCGAACATTGATTAAAAGATCGAGAATGGTAAGAAAAAGAAAAATACATACAGAAGCCTTCCACAAAGCCTACACAAACTAAACACTTTCGAGAAGCACCAATCAATCATTGAGAGATATTTTCCAAAAAAAAAAAAAAAAAAAAATTTCAAATTTTTGGAGAAATCAGCCAATAAGTCGTTGAAAAGCCCCCAAAAATCCTAAAAGAAAAGATTTCATGAGGGAAATTTTTCGCTTTTTTCCTCAAATCTAAAGACTTATATAATTGCTTAAGTTGAAGAGAAAAAAAAAAGAGTGCACACAAATATAAAGTTTATGTGTACATATTTACTTATATGCAATTTTTCGAAATGAAAGAAAAAATCTGAAATAAGGAAGATTTTTCTTCCGCTTTTTCGATGAAATAACAAATGAAACAAATTTTTGTTCTTTTCATTAAAATTGAGGAAGCTATTTTTATTAGCAATAATTTCGAAGAATTTTTCCTCTTTTTTCTCCCAAAAATGATTTATACTTGACCTATTACTGAAGCAAGCAAAAGCGAAAAATTGTGGAAAGAATAAATTTGAGATAAACTTTAATAGCTAGCCGAACAGAAAAATTTATGCACAGTTGTGCGTGTCAAACTCTTTACGAATAAGCAACTTATATCGAGTGACCTTAATATTCTTTCATCTCGTATTGATTGAAGACTGACATATCTGATTGAGTAATCCTTGTTGATACATTAAATTATTACTCTTTTTCTTTCTCCTATTGAAATTAAAAATTAACCTGATAAAATCCATAATTTCATATAAAACAAGGGAAAAGAAAAAATTAAACGATTTTTTGAGCACTTCCTCGAATGCTTTTTTTGATGATAATTTCCACATTCGATAAAATTATTGATTACAAATTGTCATTTCGAATAGTATCTTGTCAAAAATTTCTATAAATGATTGAAATTTTATGATAATGAAAAAGAGGAAAGAAAATATTACACACTTGTGTTACGTCAACGATAGGAAATTCACAATATTTGAAAATCATCCATCAGATTTTCATTCACCAAAATTCTATTTGGAGCACTTGAAGGACTAGGGACGCGCTGGAGGGGGCGAAAAGGCGGGGAGAAATTAAAAGTGCGGGGGAGAGATAAGAGTGCGGGGAAGAGAAGTGCGGGGTGATCATGAATTGAATCAACAGACCGATATTTATAAATATAAACTTCTCGCAGATACACTTCCATATATATATATATATATATGTATACATAAACATCGATGGATGGATGAATGGATGGTTGGATGGATGGATACATATGACGAATCAATGCAAACACACAAATATTGAAAGTAAGGGGAAGAGAGATGAAAAGGATTATTGGAAAGATAAATGAAATTTCATATTTCTCTGTCTAAGACGGTATTATCATTATTGTTATAATTGTTGATGATTGATTGAAAAAGTATTCAAGTCTCATTCGTTTCAAACTGAGGTATACACTACAAAAACGTACACAACAACACTCGTCGAAATGCCATAAATGAGTGTGAATGGGAAAGAAATTAAGGAATTTAAAGCACGCTTTTATTTTATTGCTGTGAATTCTTGTCGATATACTTCGCTGTTACATTTTATTCATGTGATTAGTTAGAGCGAATGTTTTGATGAATTTTGATCAAAAATTTCAACTTTTCAGGAAAATTTTGATATATCGTGATATTTGAGGGACGAATTTGTTCCTAATTGTTGAAATTCTTTTGAATTGAGTATTTGAAAGGCTATTCTGAAAATTTGTCATATTTAACTTCTTATGCTTCTATGCTTTCAAATAATTCATCATCATAACATCTTCAATTGCATATTCGAACTTTTTCACTTAAATACTAATCAAGAATATAATTTCCAAGCTATGTTGCATGGAAAGAAGGAGTGACAGGTTACGAACAGAAGTACCATTATGCTATCAAAAATATTATGCGATATTTCAAATTCAGGATTTCTGGATCAGGTACAATAAGCATAACCATCTAGATTTGGGCAAATAATAAATCTGAGCTTACTTAATGTCAAATAGTTATTGCCAAAACGTAACAGATACCTTTAGTTATTTTGCACAACTCATATTTAATCATAGCATGCTGGACATATAATCAGCCTGTGAACAGTAAGAATATAAAATATTCTTAATTAATATTTAAATTCCATCAATTCGAAGTTTTCTAAAAGATATACCAAAAATTGTGTCCAAAATTTCCAAATTATTTTTTTAGTATTAACGTTATTAATGAAAAAGGAAATTCCGGAATTTAACATTTCTAATTTACTTATGGATATAATTAGGTAATCAATCGAGTAACAAATCATTCATAAAGCAAGAAATTCATTAACAAAAAAGTAATAGCACTTGACGTGAAGAGACTAAACTCACGAAATGGGAAAATAAACAAATAAACAAATGATGGAAGTGATTGGTGAAAGCAACGCCCTAGTCACATGTTTTCCTCGAAATAATTCCCCTAAATAATACATTCCCACTTTCATATTTAAACGGGAATTTTCCGCACTACTAATTTCACCGTTTTTTTCTCGAGACGCATCTGTAAACTATCAATTTGTCAACAACAACTTCTGCTTGCAGTATATTTGCACGTATATATTAGTTTAAATAATAAACTCAATGATAATTAGAAATTATAGAAAATTAAAAAATTAAATTCTAATTTTTAATTTTGCAAAATATATTAATATAGCTACTGAAGTAAATTAAATTTTGATCGTATTTTTGGTAATTTTTTGATTGCACAAACATTATGATTGTAAGAAATGAAATATGCAAGAAAAATTTTCGTTACGATATTTGAAAGGTTTGAATTGCTTTCCTAAATTGTTTTTTTCGTAATTCAGCAAGAAGATTAAAATGATTATCATTATCAGTGTTTATTTATTCTTGGAACTGTACAGTTCGTCTTATCATCATCACATCCCACCATACTGTTATGTATAAACAATTCAGGAAATTGAATAAATAGAAGAAGTGACAGCTCCATAGCAACCTTAATTGATTGATACTTTTAAACAACCTGTCATCGAATTTTGGTCGAAGAAATTGCAATTCAACGGTTATACTAAATGATAATTCTGTATAACCAATCATTGATAACAGAATGATAATTCTGTTTATGAAATTTTAATAATTGGTACAATATACTTTATGGAAACTTCATAATATGAAAGAAAATCGAATATAATTTGAGTGTTTTAATTTTTCAGATGTTATCACAATCATTAATATTCTAATTTTAAGGAAATGATTGACATAGATCTTCACAGCATAAGCCGAATAAAACTCTTCAATTACTTATTTTACTCGATCGTAAATTGATCGGTCGATTTTTACTCGATCGTAAACTGACCAGTCCAGTTTAACCCAAAATTCTATAATTTGATGGATATAGATTTTGAAGTAAACAAAATCCTATGCAAATGGAATAACGCTGAATACATTTTATTCACCTGATGCTCCCTTTTCGCTCGTTTTGAGTGTGTTTGCCAAAGATAGAAACTGGTTCATAACAACCACCGGCCAGTAAATTGGTCGATGGTCATTCGGTCAACAAATCGATGATTCTCCTATTTTACAAATTCACTTTACTCCTTAGCCTTCTTTTCATCAAAATTTATATCCCACAAAGAGGAATAAATCATTTCGAATTACGATTCGGGCAATCATATTCTGTTTGTATTTGGTTTATGTGAAAACTAAACACTTTGACCAAGTTTTACATACTTTCAAATATGTAAATTAAAGAGCTAAGAATCAATAGTATTAAACTTAAATTTGAATCAAGGAGCATGATTCTTGTTTGAAGTGCTACAAATTACTAATGCTATCCGAGAAATCTTCTGACACTCTGATGAGTTCGCATTTAAATAGAATGCTTAATTAAAAAAGCCCTGTTGTTCAAATTTTCAAAACATCAAATCATGAATAATTTAATTCTTCTTCCTACTGCAAAAACTATTTGGAACATGAAACGAAGCATTGCTTTCACTAAAAAATGCAACCTCTGATTAACTAGAACATATCGTTCTGATACCATAAATTCAGATAATCATGAAGTACAGTTTTCTCAAGTTTTATTTCCAGCAAACTTCGGTACGAGCCTAATAAAAAGAAGTAAAAAGCAGTCAAAATCCTATCTTTGAAAAACATTTCAACTTGGTAATGGAATATTAAAATTCGAGGTGACACTTCGAATTAGATTAACGGTCTTCCTTCACTTCACTAAATCTAATTTACGCACATTTCTGGCCAGAATAGAAGCAATTATCTTTACCAAAATCGAACTGTCCTCATAACATCAATTCAATTCCGTTTCCATTCCATTTATTTCCATTTTATTTACAGATTCTAATAAAATCATTCCATCAGTAAAATTTATTTAAAAAGAAAAAAAAAACACGAAATTAATCAACAATGACAACAAAAATATATGGCAACTTGGCAAGAAATACATTCCAGTAATCGAAACATCACTTAAAAACATATCCTACAGGAAGGAAAAAAAAAGATATTTCTTTCCTCCCTTAATACATCCGATCAGCCAGTTTATCTATACACTCGATAAAGTAATACATCAGCTTTGTAGAAGAAGCTTATGCTGCTTATCTTCTAATTTAGCTACTATCAATAGTTTGTTGTTAAAATGTTTGATCAATTTCCTAAAAAAAAAAAAAAAAATGGAAAAAAGACAAAAAGATAGTAAGCAGAGAAAAGTTCAACATTCTTTTTCAATTCACAAATTAATCCATAGGAATGTAAGAAAAAGATTTCATGAAATCTTGGAAACAAACTACAGCAGCTTCAGTTTTATGATTATTTTACTGATAAGAAAGGAGAAAACGAAAAATATCTCGATATAAAGTTGACAAGAAAAGACATCGTAAACAGAGGCCTCTAACA
>KZ269997.1:671783-689390 GCA_002249935.1 Onchocerca flexuosa | reverse complement strand
AAAGAAAGAGTGCATAAATAAATTCCATTAATTTTTTTTTTTGAAATCTCCATAAAAATACGAATAAACCCTTAAGATTTACAAGTTCCAAACAAAAATGCTATTTGGTGCTTAACTATAGATAAATTTTTACGCTCGTTAATACTTACTGTTAAAAATATATTTACTCTCTCTAACATAATCAGAAGATTTATGCTTGGCAATAACAACGCTTACATTTGTTTGCCTTTATGAACCGATACCTCATCAATATCCCGATCGAACTGCGTCAAAATTTTGGTTAATTCACCCTGAAGTATTCACTTAATTTTTAATGTCCAATAACTGCTCCAATCATTATTTTGAATCCAATAAAAAAATTTTTCATTGCTTGAAAAGCGTATAGAAAGCATATTAAAATGTTAAATAAGTTCCAATACATTGTGTTATGCCATTCCTTAATCGACATCGCCGATCGTTCAACAAATATAAAAAAATTATGGAAATTTTCCAAGATAAAAGTAAATCTTAAGGAATTCCTTAGACTACCTTTTCACCAAATTCTTCCCATTCAGTAACAACCACCATCTTGTCAAATTTATATCCAGCAGCAGCAGCATTGAATTTCTTGATTCTTGCAGTATTTTCCAGATATGATGAATTACAACTGAAAATTAAAAAATTTTACAATTAAAAAATAAAAAATTAATTAACTTCATACCCTACTTTTTTAAAGGATCTCAACAAACTAGACATGAAAAATTACCTGCGTTCATTCTTGTATTGATAAAGAAAACATCATGCGTTCATTCTTGAATTGATAAAGAAAACATCATGCGTTCATTCTTCTACTGATAAAGAAAACATCATTTCTATCTCATATGTTACTCGTCGTCAAGTATTTTCCCATGCTTGCTAACCTCTTCACAACAGTAAAGAAAACAAAAAAAGGGAAAATTACCCGTATCCGATGACGACACCAATCTTGCATTCTTGGCCATACTTATAAGCAGTCGCAGCCAACTGACCGACAGTGTCATTCATTACCACTTCAATTTTTACATTTGTTAGCTGAAACAAAACATAAAAGTAAATAATTTACAAATTAATCCTGCCATTAATACATTTGGTAATTTAAAAATCCAACATTACTACATCGGGAAACAAATATTTAAAGCAAAATATCAACAAAACTGTAGAATAGACAAACCATATTTAATTCGAGAGCTTCTTCCAGAAGTTTGACTACATCTTTTTGCAGGCAGTCTTTTATATCAAAGCCTTTTGTCCACCAAAGTAGACGTGCTGAACGTATCGAAAGCAGCTCGCATGGATAGGAAAAAACAAAACCAACTGGGAGAGAAGCATTTAGTAGGTTCACTTCGTTCAGGAATTTCATCAGGCAATTGACTACGAATGTGAACAACTAGAACGATAATATATAAGATCCAAAATGCAATCGAAAGAAACCTGTCAGGAAATGTAATATAAATGTTTAAAGAAAATTTAGGAATAAACATAGAATTTTAAGAACAAAAAAGATTTAACCTGATCTCCAGTTCCTTTCATAACAGAAGCTGGGAAAACATAATTATGGTTAATCTGCTCCGGTTCCTCGTTGCTTCCTTTCAATGTTAGTAACATAATACGTAAGTTTCTTCCACTCAAGTCAATTGCAACATATTTACCTACTTCTGAAATTTTAAAAAAATAATGTTTGAAAAAGTTTTTCTTTTCATGCTCCTTACAGAATTATTACCTACCAGTTCCATCCGGTAAAGCAGGAACGAAAGAAGGTAACATTGCAATCGATGATTTCGAGGAACCACCTTCGAGACCTTGAATAAATTCCTCCTGAATTTTTTCACTGATTTCATGCAGTATTCCATCCTGGAAAACGGCACTATAAAATATGTTTCAGTACAAGTAATTTTCATTGCAATTCGTTGATAACTATTTTCCCTCACAAGATCAATTAGAAAAAATTGCAAAGCTCAGCTTTCAACGAAACTATTATTCTAAGTCAATGCTTATGTTAGAGAAAAAAGAAGTTAAAAACTTAGTTAAGTTAAAATGATTAACTTATTAAATAAGAGAGCCAACTATAGTTTGAAGAGAACAAATTTGCACAACTCCAATCAATTTTTTCTTAAAAATTCACTGCGATGTATAAAGCAGACAGCGCCAAGTATTGTAAAAAAAGATTCAAGTAATCGAAAAGTTATTGACAGTATAATAAGAAAATCAAACTGCCAATGATTTGATGAATAAGATGAAATAAAACCGATAAAAGAATGACATTCAGAGTTCCTCTCAAATTACAGGCGATGCACAACAGTGTTCAATACCGTCAACAAAAGATGCATTAGGCCGAATAACTTGGAAGATGTCATGCAGAAAGAGTAGAAAACTGTAATGGGAAGAGGACTAAATACAAGAAAGAAAATGCAGAAATATATGCCAAGATAAGTGTCGTTAAATTTACAACTTGAATGACAGGAAGACCTAGCCGCAGTAGAATGTTTTACAACTGTTATATTATAAAACCTGACAAAAATTTTGAGACAAGGAAAAAAATTTTTTTTTTTTATTTTTGTTCCCTGATCGGTCATTTTTATATCTATCTTCGAATAAATACAGAAAAATGTACATCAAGCAGCTCCTCCTAATGCCGAAATAAAACTAACCTAAGCACCTAGCATCTACAGCTAAAGTGATCTAAGGGATGATTTGAAACGATACGCTCAAAGTATACATCAGCCGACAGCAATATCAAGAAAATCCATAATTATATTGTCATACAGTAAAAAGTACTGCTTCGAACAATGTAATAAAACAGGCAACTGAAATGATAATAACTTGATATTCAATTCATTCCACTATCAAATGTTATTTACCATTAGTCGTCTTACAATTTCTACGAATGCCACCCATATTTTCCTCATTGTGAATAAATTTTGAAGCAACTAGTGGATGTTAAGTGAATATGAAGATAAAAACAAGTTGCATTCAGTCCAAAGAAATTGTAGTTGGGAAGATGAAGGCAAAATGGAAACTATAAATGTGATGAAAATAGAGAAATGAAAGAGAAGGACCTTAGAGTATTAAATCTAAATAAACATACAAACCTCAATATAAAACTGCTCAAGAGTTTTAGTAACTTCTTCTGGTAATGTCATATTGTTGGAAACGGTTAAAGATGTATCTGAAAATAAATACTATAACAATCAAGTAGCAACAATCTCGATGTTCATATCGCGATAATGCAATTCATCGCGTTAAAGAACTGGATCTCAATTCAGATTTAATGTGGTGACCAGATTTGTAACGTTGAACTCAGGCTATCATCCGCATTTCGGCTCTTTCAACATAATTATAATCTTTTCACATGATTCGCACTTTACTGAAAATAACATCGGCAACTAAATCACAGCCTTAAAATGGTCGACAAACATCAAAATTGATGGATAGAGAGAAAGAAGGCATTGGTTTTATATTTTCAAGACTTCACATGAGGAATTTATAGAAATTAACAAGTTATTACACCTGAAAGGAAAATAAAGTCACTGAACGAGCTTACCGACCTGAAAACTTCGCATCAACAACTACCTATTAAATGTGTCTCAATCAATCAGCCAAAGTACAACTAAAACAACGGCACAACATATAAAGACCACCAAAACATACAGAGAAAAGAAAGTCTTTCGACCCTATGTTCATTCAATTTTATGTTTCGTATTATTTGTCAAATGATTCGGTTAAATCAATCGTTTCTTAAGCAAATCAGATGTCGATAATAGAATATGGAAATGTAGTTAATATCCGAACAAATCTCTATCATTAATGGCACGAATCCATGGAATTATTGGGGATGATTCTGGTCGAGAATGGTAAGTAGTAATTATTGACCAAATGATTATAATCTTCTCGAAGTCGGAAATGGAAATGATCAAAGATGCGTGAAAGATTTCGATATTAGTTGAAGCTAACCAAAAAAAAAAAAAGATGCCTAGCAACGCATTTTTTGTGTCCATCGCAAAGTCCAGGATGTATCAGAAACTTTCGAATTACATCCGAACAAATCAATCGGTCGGAAAGTTTCAGAAAAATGGATTCCCCCGAAATTCACAAAAAAACAAAAAAAGAAAAAAAAAAGTAAAGAAACTCATAACCATCCTTAACATGCAAACAACAATTTTCATCGACTAAACCAAGCCATTGAAACGATGCCAAAAGTTTCAAGAAAAAGCGAACACTTCGAAACCCAATCAAAACAAAACAGCATTTTATGCCATTTAATAGTCTTTGAAGTTGTCGAGAAATTCAGGATTGATTAGATCAGATCTGATAGTGTGGTGTGATGTCATTATCAGCTAGAGGGAGATTGTAAAGTTCTCATGAAATTACTCTCCTAATTAGCGGGGAAGAGAGAAAGTTCGGGTGGAATGAAGTAAATTTCAAATTTTGATCAATCCTCCGGTAGTGCCATTCAGTTGTACGTCCGGTCCTCCGTTGCTGCCATTTTATAATGGAAAATTTTTCTGGAGCAGAAGATTGGTTGTACTTGTTCATCATTGTTGGATAGAACATTGATTGTCGGAAGTTGGGGGCAAAAGACAAAACAAAGTAATTAAAATGACAGAAAGAACGAATCAAAACAAGCGATCAATGATTAATCTAATGAATGGGATAGTGTAACTAAACATATATTTGTATACATCAGTGATGTTAGGATAGTTGTTTGGTGGAGAAAGCAGTTGAAAGGACAAGTGAGAAGAGAAATGAGAAAGCGAAAAGGTCAAGATGACGCAAGAGAAGTAAGTTTTCTCGCTTGTAATAAAGCATTGTGAACTACTTCGGAAGAAATGCTATTTTTTTATATATAAAAAGGGATATAATAATGTTACATAAAATTACGCAAATGGGAAGGAAGAATTTTGTAAGGTAATTAAACTAAGGTAAAACTAAGGTCAAAACTTTTGTTGTAAATAAATTTACGCCGATTTACGTCGGTCAGAACTTACGTCGTACGTCGATCAAAACTTTTATTGTAAATAAATTTACGTCAAAGTGTCGTCATATCTGTTCAAAACGATAAAGGTGAAGATAGAAAGATTGGGATAGTAAAAAGTCACTTGAGTTTTAACTGAATTAAAATAAATGAACAGCATCATTCCTTGATCACCTTATAAACTATTTATTGCAAGCTATCACATTACAATAAATGTGTGAATAGTTCCATACACACACATACACACATACACATACACACACAACATACACACATACATAAATATATATAGAAATATAGATTAAAAAGGAATTTTGGTGACAAAAATGGTGACATGCATGTTAATGCATAAGCATTAAATGAAAATTTTGCAAATCAGCCTACTAAATACTTGGTTTGTTAAATAGCCAACACAAATATAAGTTGTGATACTTGAAGCCTTGGCTTGAAATGAATGTAAAGTGTCACATATGTGTGGAGAAAAGTGGCGACACGACTTGATTATGATTCCATCTACATCACACACACTCATATATATATAAATCTAGATTATACTATACATACATACACTGGGAATTCATAGGTAACTTATTATTGAAGTTTTTATGGTGGAATGAAAGCTAACAAACTTCCTCTTTTCTTTCATTCCGTTCAATACTGGCTGTTTTAGTGTTAAATGGCACTTACTTCAACAGTTAATTAAATTTAATCGAATTTTTGACCAACTACAGTATCCCCATATCAAATAATTCCAGGAATCCAAATTAACTTCAAGATTGATAATTTGGTGGCATTCACTTCGGTGATCTACTGTACAAATATTGTATTTTCTAGATGGCAATGAAAAAGTCATTACTCCTTTTTATCTCCGATAATTCATTTATTTCCGACAAAATTGATCTTTTAGCCGGAAACACACTCACTTCAATGGCCTCGCATTCATTCCAATTCACTGAACAATCGATACAATTAAATCGTTCGATAGTTTTTCAAATTTCGAATCGATATATGACAATTTGCTCTTTTCGATCTCGTCTTGTTGATGCTTAATTTGCCCTTTTATATATTAAGCATCAAGTGATATTTTCTCATTGATTACACTGACATATGCCATTTCATTCGCTGTCAACCGTTTAATCTTTTCCATTGCGTTTTTTCTTTTTTTTTTGGTCATTGCTTTCATGCCTTTTCTTCATTAATTTTCCGCTAATTCACTGCTTTACAAATAAATCGAAATAGTTTATTAGCAACAAAGAAAATTAAGATGAAACAGATCGCTCCATAAATTCATATATTATCTTTATGATTAGCCATGATAAGAGAGATAGATATTCCCTGCCGTCAATTTAATCCCATTCTCTCATCCCTCCTCCGAAATATGTCTTCTACCTTTTCCGAGGGCCAATTCAGATTCTTCCACTAACACGCTACGCTTCTTTATTTATGATATTCCAAATGAGTAGCTTCAGTTGAAATCGATGTAGTTTGTGTATTCAAGCTGTGTATAGAAGTTTTTGAACTTGGCGCTGCCCACCATTGCCGTTCACTGGATCCCCAGATTGTAAATACTACCACCGGTAAAGCTGCTACTACACCAGATAAATAAAACACCTGAAGATTAAACTTGTTAGGAAAAAAAAAAAAACTTTTTAAAAAAAGAGATACTTTCCGATATTTTTTAGAGTTCTTCTAGAATATACAGTATCCATTTATAATGCTAATTGTTACTATTTTGCGCTTATACAGTCAGATTTTGATGAATAATTTTTCAAATTCATAAAGTTTCTAGAAAGCGTACCTTGGCCCATTCAGCCTCTGTACCATGTTGTACGATATGTTTTGTGAGAAGTTTGTTACCGATGCCAAACCATGCAACGAAGAAAAACGAAATACCTGTGATGACACCTGAATATGGTGGTGCAAGTTGTACCAAAGCTGTCTGTACACCCGGAGTATGTAAACCTATAATAACTTTATCAATCTATATCGATCAAAATGTAAATTTTTGTTGTGGCTTATCACAAAACGTTGCAAATTCCTCACTGATTACAACATTGCATTCGTTTTTTGTTCTTGCCGGAGTTACGTTGAAGTTGGGAGGGACTGGTTTTTATGGCTGCGTGTCTCCTACTTTTTTTTTTCATTCATCATACCTGTGACAAGTAAAAATAAGTGGACGGATTGAATTTATTGACCACGCCTACTTTCTGCATTGTTCATTTCTACACAACGTTTCAATTTCTTCACCAATTAATTTGAAATTTTGGTGCTACGTTGCATTCGAATAAGCGCATATTTAAGAATTTGCAGACTAGTTTATTGTAAATAAACTGTTGCAACTCTTTTTGACAATTAGCTAACATGCATCTTTCAATAGAAAAAGTAAATAACAGATTTTATTTAGCTTTTCACAACAAAAAAAAAAAAAGTTCATTGAAAATTTATGATTGTTAACGAGAAGCTCGATATTGTGATATCGTCTAAGACAAAAAACTAAATTAGTAAATTCCATTCTATCTTCTAATAAAGAAGTAAACAAATTACTAATAATGATTGAAAATTGGCTCATTTTGTTCAAGAAATTGTTTCATTTGGTAGAAGAAGAAAGTGTGACATTTAAATCCACAGGATATTTAGTCTAATCCAATGATCACTTAGTAATATTATTTCATTTTGGAATAAATTTCTTTCCCCTAAAAACTCAAATTTGTGTAAATATTTTTAAATTAAATTGGAACATTTTTCATTTGAAATATTCCCAACTTTAATGGTTTCTGAGGAAGAATTATTTCGATAATATTGTGTTAATCAACTTAGACTTGCGATATGAACTGAATTAATCATGAAAGGATATCACCTGGCCAATTGGCTCGCTCCGTCAGAGGTTTTGATATAAGAAATTAGATTAAGTCTACTTAAAATGTGAAGAGTGTGAGATTGAAGATTATTAACCTTGGATCGGGAAATACCAGACTATAAAATGATCAATGAAATATGAACCTGCAAAAAGCATCGCCAAACATAGAGGAATTGTAGCAAGAGAAGATCGATCTCGGTCAAATTGTGGTACTGTAATAATACAGACCGACAATCCTAGTGATGCGATGCCATTGAATACCTGAAAACTTTTACCATCATTATATAATACTATTTGCCGTTGATATGATAATCAAGTTTTTCTTTCCAAATAACAATTTAATATTCTCAGGAAGAGAGCAGAAAAAAGAACCATAAGAAATGAATCAAGTTATTTTGAAAAAATAAATATTTCAGATTCGTATTTATTCCCAAATTTCTGGATGATGCCAAGAAATTTCCGGTTTCATGAATATCTCAACATAGTCATGTTTCTACTGGATTCATTCAACTATTCCAACTGTTTCTGGAGAAATCAGAAGTAAACTTAATCAATTTTTTTTTATTTTCAATATTCTAAATGATACCTTACAAATGGTAGTTTTAGTCCAACCAGTATGATTTGTGAGCCAAGTTGAAAGACTTGATGAGAAAGTTTTGCTCATAAATAGGCAGAATATTGGAAACGCTGAAGCAATTCCATTTTTGGCAGGTGCAAAATGCAACACGTCACGCATATAATTAGGTAAAAATTGCAACATGATAACAAGTGGATATTCATGACATATAAGTGCAAATATCCCGGCCCATATTGCCGACGATCGAGCAATTGCAGACCACGGCGTACGACGTGGAGCGGTACGTTTACCAATTGATTCACAGGCTATCCTGAAATTTATTTGTAATCAAAAACTTTTGTGAAAACTTTTCTTAACATGAAAAGAGTCACTGATTGAATTGGTTCTAAAATATGGTAGAACAGATTGCCAAAAGCTTCAATCAAGGCTAAAGAGTGTTTATTGGAGGCTAGATGATCGAAAAAATCAATCAATAGTCTATTAAACTGAAAAATTGATATTTATGATGATTAGAATCGTGATTTTATTCTGAAGATCTAAAGCCTTATTGACTAAGGTTACTTGTAACTTTTCTTGTTAACCTTATTGACTAAGGTTACTTGTAACTTTTTTTGTTCTGCTTTGTTTTATGGTCAATGTTCTGAAATTTGTGGAACAAAATGTTCTGATTCGAGATGTGAAAAAAAGTTAAAAAAGCTTCCTATAGGACAGAAAATCGAGCTACCTGTGCAACCACACGCTCTATTACATGGTCAGATGATTCTGATACAATAGATTTTAAATAAAAACTAGTTTGTTTATGATAAATTTTTGCAAATTTTTTTCTTTACATTGAAACTGACAAAAGGTCAAAACTCAACAGAAATGAAAGAATACCTGCTTTCGATGAATGTCTGTTCTTGATTCGATATGCAATACTGCTTGGAAGGTTTATCAGCTCCCATCGGAATCCAAAATAAAGCAATTAATATAGTAATTAATCCACTAAGATAGAATATAGAAGGCCAACCATTCAGGATATCTTTACGTGTACACAAATAACCTGCTGTTGGCAAAATAAACAATGTACCTGCAAATAAAAAGTTGTCCTAAAATAGCTCAAATTACTTTTTTTTTTTGCTGAGTAAACAAAATTTATTTCTGAAAACAGATTACTTTGCCAGAAAAAAACAATGATTTTAACAAATGACTATTTTTCGGAATTTTATCCAAGCTATTTTCTTTTATTACTTCGACCAATTTTAATCTATTTTAGTTTAATTAATATAATTTCATTTTATTCCAGTTCATTTAAACAACTCCAAGTTGCATTTATTAAGCATACTATCCGAACATCTGGCAAGTGAAAAAGTTTTATTCATGATTAACTTTTATTTATGGTTATTCATGCTATCGCATAACCATGAAATGATGGAGTGGAGTTTATTTCGAATTTATGAAAGTTCATGAATATTCACGTAGTAATCACGTAGATGATGCGTATTTGTGTAGTTATAGGGATACGTAAGTCACGTTGCAGAGAGCATTTGCACGTTGAATCTCTTACCAATTTGTCGGCCACTTGTAACAATGCCCAATGCAGCTGCGCGTTCAGTTTGTGGGAACCATCGTGTTATCAACGAACTGGTAGCAGGTGTAAGGCATGCATCTGCTATACCAATTGCAAGTCTTGCAGCAATTGCATACCATACACTTTTATCTGCCAATATTGGTAGAAGTGCATTTGCAATCGCACATAACAATAAACTACCACTGATCATCCATTTACCATTAATCCGATCGGCCCAAAGTCCCGTTATCGCCATCACAAGTGAGCCAACATTTTGCGCCGCTAATATCATACCTTCCTGAATTTTTTTCAAAATATTTTTCAACGAAAATTTAATTTGTCATTTTGTTCGTAGCACAACGAACGAATGACATTAGTTCGCTATTTTTTGCAATCTGAAATTTTGCATCATTGAGCATCCATATACAGCGATGATAAGAATGATAATTGAAATAAGTTGTTATAACCTGGTCACTTCGCCATTGTAGGTTACCTTTGTAACCTGATACGGTACATGAAGTCATACAAATAAGTGCTACAGCCATATTTGATGTACTCACTGAAAGTGCAATAAAACAACAGCATAAGAGTGCAGCAATCAATAACCTGAAATTAGAATTCGAATAAGTTCAAGACTACCTAATATGATTGATCTTTTGAATGGAAAACCGACCATTTTTTTTTTTTTTTTTTAGATCAATTGGAAAAGTTACAAAATTTGAATTTTTTTTTGAAATAATTAAAATTTAAAAATAATATCTGAATAGAAGTATTTGCTTTGAATTTTCAAAATATAAATCATTTTGCACGATTATTCTTTTATCCTTTTCTTTTAATACTAATCGCCACTTTTATCACTTTATGATGAATGATATGAGTTATATTTCCGATATCATATTTTAGCCTGTTTTATTAGCTTGTACTTGTCATTTTTTTGATATTAAATTTGGCCGAATTAAGCTAAATCATGAAATGAGGAATAAGTTCTTGACCTTTTCATTTTTTTTTTCACTTTAATTAAAGAGATATTTTCGAAGTTGTAATAAAACTTAAAAACAATATATTATGATGAGGAAGATAAACGATAAATTTTCCTTTATCCATTAATTTCTTAAGATATATCACAAAAAGTTATATTGCGCTTACAATTTTCTAGAAATTCTCAAACTTTTTTCTCTTCTTTATTTCGAATGTATCCTATAAATCTAATATTTTTTATCCTAACTTGTCTCACACTAGAACTTGTCTAACATGATTCTAAGGATCGGAAGAAATAAATCTAGATTCAATGATTGGTAATATAAAACAAGTTTTTTTGATTGAAATTTTTTCTTAAAAAAAAAGAACGAGCATCATACTATAATGCATAATGCATGTTTGCTTCTGCTTTATTTTCTCCCCTCAATGAGTTATTAATTGGAGATTTCTGATCTATCATATTTCGAAAAAAATTGACTGAAATCATTTTGCTTCAATTATTTTTTTTTTTTTTCCATTAACATTTTTTAGGGCACAGCACAAAGAAAGTATGATTTAATTGCATTTAAAAAAAAAGTCTCTCAAGGCAATTTTTTCTTATCATTACCAGAAATGAAATTAAACACAGTTTGTCAAATTCGACAGGTAAAACATGAGGTTTATTGAAAAACTAAGATCGATGAATGTAATTGATATTAATGGCGGAACCAATTTGGATTACGTTAGATGAAAAGTGGAAGTGAACTTGAAAAAAAAAAAAAAAAAACTGGAGTATGTTGTATATCTTCTACATAATTACTTTTGTTCATCAAATTGAAATATCGTACTATTGTTAACAAAAATCTTGTTCGAATGATAATAAAATTAAAGTATTGTTGACGTGTAAAGCCATTTCGAAATTACAGTACTCTCTGGTTTACAAGTTGACAAAAAATAATTGTTAATGCATAAACCAATTTCAAAAATACAGTATCCTCCATTCTTGTTAGATATGACGATGACACTGAACCATCTGACATGCTAGAATATCATTTGTTGACGTTGAAGCAACTGCTCCAGAGGAATTTATGTGGAGGACAAAGAATAAGAGTAAGAAGATGGATAGGAGAAAGTTTGTAGTATTTTAAACTAAGCACTTAATAAATTTGGGAGTATGTTAAAATAAGCGTTCAATAAAATTGTCATAATTTCTTGCACAAGAGAAAATCTAAATACAAAATCGAAATTAATTCGGATTATTCCGCCATAAAATCGCTGCAACCTATCTTAGTAGCGTATTACCTGGTTTTCCGGAGCATAAGTTGTACATACATGGATGAGTTGCATACCTAATGGATGGAAAAAAAGCGAAAGGTCGTGAAGCATCAATTTCATCACAATCGATGACACTTTCGCAAACATATCGTGAAGAATCCAAACCACTAATTTCAAATATCGGAGTGTGACATGGATGGCAATCAACCGAACAATTTTTCCGCAATTTTGATGCCGATAGCGGATCTTGTACAGGTTTGAAATCCGACTTTACGATACTTCGCTTCAATTCCAGTAAATCTGATTTGCTCAATGAACGAGTATAATGCTTAGCTGCATTCGATAATAAATCAGCATCAGATTTGACAACGGTCGATAATTTCTTCGGTGCTGATGTAATGGCATCTGATTTCGGTGCTACAATAGATGACGTATTATCCAACTTCAGAGATATACTCTCGAATATTGCTGCTAGCATTATCGTTGCGCATTTTTCAGCAGCATCACTGTAAACGATTATGCTTTCATTGTGATCCGGATCGGCGGCAAACGGAATGGAATCATCAATAGTAATAAATGTTGGAATTGTTTTATTTACATCAATGATTGTAGTAGGTGCATATCCACCGGTATCATCATTGGTAACAGTAAAAATTGTTCGTTTTCTCGACGATTCAACATCATCATTATTTGTGTCCTTTGCCGAGGGCAACATATCATCAGAAATAAATTCCAGCTTGAATAAATCGTATAGTAATAACAGATCGACGGGTGATATTTTTTGCCGGAACAATATTACTTATTTCTTTCCGGTTGTTACTGACACCCTCTTCCTGGCAAGATGGACAAACGGCAATGCAAACAATGCGTTCTGCATATGTGTGTGTGTACATGTGTGTATGTGTGTGTGTGTGTGTGTGTGTGTATGTGTGTATGTGTGTATGTGTGCGTATGTATGTATGTATGTGTGTGTGTAACGTTTGTATGTATTTATGTATTTTTGTTACAACAAGAATTGTTGAACGGATAATCACGCCTTGCCCAATTTCCTACCTGTAATTTTTTCCTTCCGGAAAGTTCATTACTAGTAATTAATTCACAGCCAGTTTCAATGATGGAGTTTCTACATTTCTATCTATATAAGTGACTTATGGTGTGCAACAAGGACATTGTTGTCCTTAATTTTAAATGCATTTTCTTTCTTTTTTTTTTTTTTTTTTGTAATAAATTTAAAAAAGTGCACATGCGACATTTGCGATGCAAAATGTATATGTATGTTGTGATCTATTTTGGCAGATTTACGCTAGGCTTTATCTACAATCGAATGATTATTGATTGACTGATGATAATCTTGTGATAATCTTGATGATATGAATTGGCATCTTCCTGAGTAACAATGATATGATCATGATGAAGTTTCAGACTGAAAATAAGTAGTGGAATTTTATAAAACATGAAGGCTGCGACACAAAGTATGAATGGGAATCGGAATTTTTTGGAATTTCAGTATGAGTCTGAATTCTGAATTTTAATCTGAAGTATGAATTTTATTAAAGTATTCGATCACAATTGTGAGTGACGAAAAATCACGCTAAATATATTAAAAGAAAACAAAGAGATGGAAATGTTTTTAAGTTTGCTGGTAATTGTAGCTATTTTCTTGAAATTTATACATGAAAGTAAAATAATTGCTAAATTAAGCAGTGATTGCCTGATGAAATGTTACTGATTTTTGTGAATAATTTCAAAAGAGACAATTACATCAATCTTATTTTAAAAAATGATTGGCCATTATTTCGACATATATTATCAATAATTTTTGATTTCAATTGCATCAATATTATGACTGTTCATCTATATTATACTGATCAGTGCCCAATCAATCGATAAAATTTCCTATTATTGTAACTTGTTTGTTCTTTGACCTCGATATTGAAAAGAACAAAAGAAAGAAAAAAGGAAAGAAGGAATGACGAAGAATAATGAAATTTGACAAATTAAGAATAGCAAAATCCAATTTTTCTTTTCTTTTAAAATACTAAACATGCTAGTTCTGCGGGAGAAGAATTAGCAATAATGAAAAGAACAAACAAATTTCTTTGCATATTTTCTGTAATTTCAAATATTCAAACAGTAGTTCGCATCACATTATAAGAGTATAAAAGATGATAAAAGTACTCATTTAATCATTAAATGATTGTTTTGTTCTCATAGCGCTGCTTGTGATCTTTCGAGCGAACGATGAGGTGCAGCTGTATCTGGGAAGATAGGATCAAGAAGGTGGTTCCATTGGGGACATTGGAATCAGGTTGCTAGCTTTACTGAGGGAAAAATTAGAATTATGGCTACTCCTGCATTTAGCTCACTTTTTTTCTGATTTAAATGATATATAGGTTGTTTATAACATCCCCGAAACATTTTACCTGGAATTATTTCTTGGGAACATTTGATAACATCTTGCCTGGAATTATTATCCCTTTACTGGGAACACTTTTTCTATAACAAATGAGGAATGGGAGGAGGTAAATCCATTTAGATTTAAAAAGATTAGTTTATTTCTCAGGTGAAGTCATGAAGCGAAGGTGTTCGATGTGCCGTGGAACCGGCTACATATATGAAGTACGGGAATTTATTAGCAAATGATATTTAGTGGGGAATTGGTGAAATTCTTTAACTTTGAATTTGTCGGAATTTCAAGAATTAAACTAAGAATCAGAATTAAATTTTGCTCTCAAAAAAAGACTTCAGTTTATAATATTTCAATAAATAATAATTTCGGTTTAAATGATGACCGTAAATGGAAATGACTTTTTTTTTAGCTTGTGAAAGAAGAGAAAAAAGAGAAGGAAAATGAGATGGACGAAGAGATAGACGTGGAGGTGGAAGTGGAGGGAGAAATGGAGAAGGAAGAGGAAAAGAAAGAGGGAAAAGAGGAGGAAAAGAAGAAGGAGAAGGGGAAGTAGGAAGAGGAAAATTATTATGGCGATATTTATATCTGTTCAGTTATTAGTTGTTGATTGTTTATATGATTGAAAAATTGGTTTTTGTATTGATTTGGGAGCAATTTTATTAATTTCAGATATTTGTTGAAATAATGTTGTGATAAAAAATTGAAGTGAATCTTTCAAATTACACGAAAAAGAAAGGAAAAATAAAGTGGAATCAGTGTACATTGTTGTTTTCCTCTTTCTCCTACATTGAAAGTTGTTGCGACTCGGATAAACAACCAGTGTGGAATAGATGATAATCGTAAGGGAAAGTTTGGATAAACTATGTCCTTCAGATCAATTGTGTCAAACTTTCTCCGCCTTGTCTTTTCGCTATTCTTTCATTTCTCCTAATCCATGGGATGATTATATTTGCTTACTGATTCGTTTACTTATCAAATATGTTTGCCCAGTTCTTTACCCTCGTATGAAAAAGACTTATCAATTGGAAAATTGAGGCCTGAGCCTAAGTTTTCATTGGAATCCATTTCAAAGTGACATTCGAATATTCGTCCGATCTGTTCGCAAAGATAGCGTTCTCGAGAGATGAGGAGGTGATTCGTTGACGTTATATGAAGTGTAATGAATGTGATAGTTGGACGCAGTGATTATGACAGATGAAGGAAGGAGAAGAGTTTGGTCGAAATTTGATTTCATTCCAGATAAATTTTCGCAATTTTTCTCGCAAAAATCAGGTAAATCAATCGAAAGAGCGTCTGTATTATTGGCTAAATACTCGTTTCAATTACAGCAAATAGTATAGATCATATTATTCAGTATTTTGGTTCCTAGTATTCTGACTCCATATATCTGTTTAGTAAAGAGGCAGCTATAAAACGTGGGAACTTTGTCGAAGTTTAAGCTAGTTTCCAGATGAAATTGATATGTGACATGGAACAAGAACTTTCTTGTTGTGCTAAAAATTTGACTTCAAATCTAACAACTTTGTCACTGTTCAATTTTTATTTCTTTTTTTTTTCTTTTTTTTTTTTGATAATTTGCAGAAGGAAATCGAATGATAAGTTTTTAGATACGAATGAAAATAAAATTGTTGTTGAAAATGAACAAATTGCGGATGATTTCAATGGTAGTGGTTGGCAACGATTGAAAAAGTTATATACTGATAAAGGTTGGTGAAAAAAATACTCTTTAATTTATAAATTTTTAAATTTACTGTATTTTTAATATTATAGATGTACATTTTGAAACGGGTATATTGATGCCATGCATGAATTGGACATTTATTGGTACAGTACTCTTCACAGGTCCTCTAGGATGGCAGAGAGCTGCTGATCGGTATAATCGTTATGCGAAAGGACGAATTTTTCTTAGTCCACGTGATGCATTGGTTAGTGTTCATGTATATTGGTGGTAAGTAAAACTATTGCAGCGATCATTACAAGAAATAATTTGGTCAATGTTCATAAGATATGATTGTCGTCAGGTATCGTGGCCAGATTGTCTAATGTAGTCCATTTCAGGATTAAGAATGCTACATCATTTGCCTTGCGTTTATTTAATTTTTTCCAGAGGCGTAAATGGGATTATGCATTTGTATCATTTTTACGCACAGGAGCAATTAACGGTACTCTGACAACATTATACGTTGGATGTATGGTGTAAGTTGGTTTTTTCTTTCAACTCAGTAGTCTAATATCTTTCATATAGTTCATGGCAGCATCTTTTTGTTGAGCTTATAGAAGGAATTGGAAAAAAATGATAGATACATGATTTTAGATAGTGTAAGGATTAGGCAGCACTGTCAACCCATTCAAAGTGTTCAAGTGGTTTTTTCATTGATTTAAATTTTGAAAATTAGGACTGATGTTCGCATTTTGCTTTATAATTACTTTTAGAGCAGCAATAACACACTTTACAACATGGCGTGGCCATTTTTCACTTTGGTCTATTCCTGTTATAACAAGTAAGTGTTTTTTTACTTCGGGATTATTAACTGAGCATCAAAGGGATTGAGAGAGTGAGAAAAAATACGAAATCTGAAATAGCATGCCTGCATAAATGTCTTAATTTTATTAGATGCAAAGAAAGAGAACTGAGTGATTTTAACAAGTTCAGAATTAGTTTATTAGACGATTTTTTTTTTTTTTCAAATTCAAGCCGAGAAATAACTTCTGTTTCAGCGTCATTACCCTCTATAATTGCATGTCCACTTGGTTTGCGGAAAGTGATGCAAGCAGCAAGCCTTGGATTAGCATGCGGGTATCATTCAAATTGTTATTCTTATACTAGTCTATGGGGACCGGCCACGTCTCGGGTGTCCGGTTCCAGCTAAACTATATAAAAAAAAATGTTTATGTTCGTTTGTTCAAAAATCTTAAACCTCCGAAACTTCTTAAATACGCTTATCTATATTAATTCAAAATCTTAGGTATCGGAAAGTCCTTACCTATTGCT
>KZ269997.1:638678-670760 GCA_002249935.1 Onchocerca flexuosa | reverse complement strand
CACGTTTATGTTAATCATATCGTCTTGTTCTAACCATATGTTTTACTCGAGAAAAGGAGAAAGAGGGCTGGGAGGAAGAAGAAAAATGAGAGAAGAAAAAGGAAGGTGGAGTCAATAAACCCCGCCCCTCACTTATTTTTAATTGTCACGGACGTGAAAAAAAGTATGTTTATAAAAAAAACCCGCCTATTCGAATGCAAGGTTGTATCAAAATTTGAAAACAATCGGTGGCTAACTTCTGGAGATCCTTGAGGGAGCACAGATAGCATTTACATTTTTATTTATATGGATATTCTTCACTCATATGCGAATCTTGCAGTTGTTTGTTATTCATATTTCTTCACTTTGAACTAAAATTCAAGTGGACCGATATAATTTTTTTCACTTTTCATCTAACTTTTTTTTATAGGTTGACACTATCGCTGATCGTGTTTAGTGTATCATATTTTTCAAATCAAACGATAAACGACACATATCAACGATTCAAACAGGAGCATGAGCTGTTGATGAGGGCTGAACGCCATAAAGACGAAAAAGTTAAATTATACCAAAAAGAGAACAAAATTTGGTCCAGAAATTTAGCAAAACTTCTGATGGAGAAGGATAAGAAACTAAAGGATGAAATTTCTGAAGATTCTTGCGAATAAAAACTCATGTTGATTTTTTATCTGTAAATGATACAAATCCATGCTTTTATCTTTATCTATTTATTGACTTATTTCCTTTGAATATTTTTACGAATACTCTCCTGTTATATATTTACCAACATATGTTGAGAGATTGCGAAAAAGTATTTATTAGTTAAAAAATATTTGTTAGCTTGTTACGTCAATTTTGTTGATGCTATTCTTGTATGAATTTTGAAGAATATGATGTTCCACTAGAGCTTTATTGTGCTCACTCTATTCTACCCTTCTTAACTCTACACTTTGAAAAATTTTTGATTGTTTATCATCCTGCACATTGTTTCTCTGGTTTTATTCCTTAATTCTACAAATTTCCTAGTATTATTACAGGTGTGAAACTTTTATTAGTATCAATTTGAGACAAGGAAAAGAGGCCTTAATCTTTACTCTGTTACGATATAACGACACAGTTCCTTTGCTTTTATTGTATTACCATTATGAAGTCTCCTAAATTGCTGAAGAGGATGAAAAAATTGAATATTGAAGTGAAATACTCTCTTGTAAATCTGCTAGGCTGTAAGAAATGTGTGTGTGTATGTGTGTGTGTGTGTATGTGTGTGTGTGTGTGTGTGTGTGTGTGTGTGTGTGAGTGTGTGTGTGTGTGTGTGTATGTGTGTGTTGAATATTATGCTCAGTTTTACCAGTTATGACTGAATGAAATACGTTTGGATGGAGTGGCTTACAGTTTCTGCTCAACATACCAGTAGTAATGCCACAAGATAAAGGTGAAAAGCCAGTTGAAGGTGAAGCCCATCAGGTAAACAGTAAATGCGGCACCGAATTCTGTATCCACTTGGCCACCCAATGCTTCAAGTATCTTTGGTGATGTTGCCATCGTCAATATTGCTAATCCTAGGGCATATGATGATTGCATCAAAAGTGCTGAAATGATTTATTCGGGAAAGTTTCGATATTTCTTGGTGTTTTATCCAAATTGCAAGATATCGTGTTATGAGATGGAAGAAATTTTGAGCGATTCCATATGGTGAAATAATAAGGCAAATAATACTAGGTAGTAATTGGTTGCTTACCTGGCCAAAGTAGCCAAATTGGTTTGGTAAGGAACGATAATGCGATTAATAGCAAAAATAATGAACTGGTATGTGACAAGCACCAAACAGAGCGCATAAAACCACCGTCCAGATAATTTGCTATACATTCAGTGGTCCCTAATACGCGATGCATTAGACCATAATCAAATATGATAATATCATAGGCTAGAAACTGAAATTGAAAACATATGATGAATTAATTGTTAGAGAAAAAAAAAAAGTAGAGATGAGAACTAATTCAGTATCGTAACCGGAAATTATCAAAATTTTCATTGTTGAAAAGTATTATTCATCAATTACTGACCGAATTTTAAAATATAAGCTTCCTTTGAAGATTACCGAAAGATGATGCTATAATCTATATAAATATATAAATAAAAATATTGGAATGCAACGTTGTGTCAAAATTTCAAAGCAATCGGTGAAGAACTTTTGGAGATTCAGGATTTCGACCAAACGAACATTTATATTTTTATTTGTTACATACTAGATAAACCGGATCACGCATTGTCGTATCGGGGTTCAAGTTCTCGGTCCAAATTCGTTTAATTTATTGGCTGACTGAATTGTATTTGTCGTTAAAAGAATAATTTATTTTTAAAAACGGAAAAGAAGTTACCATTTCAGCTGCAGTTGAGCTTGTTGTGAGATTTGACTGGCATGCAAAGATAGTATTGTGTTTTTGTATCGAATAAGCATGCTAAATTAGCAGTTCATTTAATTTGATTTGTTTAATTTTATTCTTTTCCTTTTAAAATTTAGGTATTATTATTAATCTTGAAAGGAAGATAAAACATTGTTTGATTTTTTTGAAAATTCTCAAATTCGAAAAGGATGAAGTATTAAGCATAGAGGCAAATAATAAATGGATAGTGATTTCTTTAGCAAAGATTATTTGCCTATTAATCAAATTTAGGGTGAGTTATTGATTAAACTAGAATTAAGCAAATAGTATTTTTTTTTTTCTCAAACAGAAGAATTTTTAATTGTTCCATAAATTTCTAGTTTTAATAAATCCGAAAATATTCTTGCACCCAAGATAGCAAAAAATCATCTGTACATTCAAAGATTGCATAAGAATGATACAACCACATACTGGATTCCGGCTATGTATCAATAGTTCGGAAGAGATATCGTAATATCAGCCATCAGGTAACTTAATTTTATTTACTCATAAAGTTGATTGTTGAGATTTTTTTTACATTTCCTATACGATCAATTAGCGAATCGAATTTCCTTTTTGAATCGTTTCTAATATCGTAGAGAAAAAAACTAAAATCATTTGGATAAATTTCGTTTTGTTTAGCCTTCTTCTCTATAACTGATTTTTTTTTTTAACATTTAAACTTTTTTCTCGTCAATAATAAATTTAAGATAATGACCTGAAGAAGTGAAGTAAGAGCAACAAGAAACTGTAGGATTGCAAAGATGATGCAAAGATGTCTGTTTTCAAGAGATAAACCACAGACAGAAGTACTTTTTTCCTTTATTATAATAAACAAGCAGAGCTTCATAGGAAAGAAAAGTTTGAATTGTTAACGATTGTTTGATGGAATCGGATGAAGTTCTTTCCTGTTATGACTTAATTAACACTTTTAGGCCATTAGCGCTAATTCATTTTTAATGCATAAATGTACATACACATCGACCCAATATTTTTTACTCCCTCTTCTAATCTTACATCCCTCCTTCACTCTGCTACTACTCGAAAATAATTTTAAATTGCCATAAATTGAAATTTTCGTAAAATCCCAAAAGAATATATTTGCATAAATTAAGATTTAAAATGTTTTGCATTTTCTATTAAAAACATTTCTAATTAATTTTTAATCTTATTGGCATTTAAAGATCTTGGGAATAAATTAGACTTTTTGCTATTTTTGCTTTCAATACTGATTGACAATGCTGTCTCAAATAAGTTGATATTTTCTCTCATTTATCTCTTAAAACTTTAGATCAATTTTTCAGTTCCTTTTTTATCATTCGGGAAAATATATGCACAAGCCATTTTTGCTATCCAATCATTTTTTGTTGTTATAACATTCGAATATTAAGGATTTTGGAAATTTATTAAGTGAAATTTTGATGAATTTTGATAGTGGCTACAGTATTCTACACTGGAATTAAAACTCTGAACACCAACAAACTTGACAGAATCCAATGACAATCCATTTCGTCGAGATCTCTTTTTTCACATGAACTTCTTCGAAATATGTTAGTCGCGCAGCGATATGGATGCCATAATAAACCGCGTTAAAATCGCGAAGAAGCAATGTTTTCAGCACATGAAAGTGGAATATAAAGTAAGTTGGAGGTATGTTTTTTTTTCTTTTTTTTTTTTCTTTTTTTGGGCTGTCGTAACGGACTTAAAATCAATTTATCAAAGTTATCACTTTGATAGATTGGTTTTTTAACGACGGGATTTTCACATAAGACTTTTGAGAAAGTACCGGAATATAAGTCCGTTACGACAGTCCAAAAATAACCGGTCACGGCATCACTCTTGAAATCATAGTCGTAAGAGCTCTGAATTTCATAGCAGTTCTCTTCTAGAGTTCGCAACAAATCAAAGTATTTAATGATCATCAGTGTGAGTTATGAAGTCTTCAGAAGTTTACTTCTTCCTATTAAGTAAAATTTATTCGCTAAGCAGAATTTATCGCAGTATAATCATTTAGAATTTACTGGTGCATCCTTATACTGACAAAATCTTGGGTGGTCATATGTCGATAAATTCTGGTCCAAGAGTAAATAAATAAGTAAATTAATTAATTAATTGTTAAAATATTTCGGATTTATTCCCATATTGCTATTCAAATATATCGTTATGTTATATTTATTGGCATTTTGATTAAAAGAAAGATGAATATTACGGGAAAAGATGTTGGTAGATTTATCTTGTGTTTTTTTTTTTTTAAATTTTCAGAGTGTTATTGTAGATTTCATGAATTTCAACAATTATTTTTGTAAATAAAAGTTGAACAAGGATTATTCAGATTATGTAACGCAGAATGATTTCAATAAATATTTATTATTTTTACCCTTTAAGTTTGCAAATTCTGAGCAAATGACATATTTCTCAATTGAAAGAATATGCTTATATTTTAATTTTTTTTTTTTTATTCATTTTTATTCACCACAAACATTAGCCATTTAGAACTAGTCCATCAGATCACTTCCAATTTAGAAGTATTCTTTACGCATTCTAATTGGCTAATAGATTAAACAGAATGATAAAGTGATTGTCGTCGTAGCTGATAGATATTATATCATATCTTCGTTAGTTTTTTTCCGGAATGCAGCTGTATCATGCCTAGAAGAAGTGCTACACTGAACTAATGAATAATCTAGGGATGAATGGGTTTATGCAGTTGTATATATTTTATATGCAAATATCATGCCATTTTAGTAAAAGAATTTGAGTTGCACGGAATTGTTAAGCGTGGTTACTCATACGTCCAAAGAAAACCGTTTGAGAGTGTGGGTTTTTTCGCTTGGTTTTTACTCTTGCATGGTCATATTTCCAAAATTGTCCTTTGGATATCATATTTATAGACGTAGAAAACATATATTGGTGAAACGGATGTTTCTAAAAAAGTTCCAGAATTATGTTTGTAAATAAAAGTTGAACAAGGATTGTTCAAATTATGGAACGCAGAATGATTTCAATAAATATAGATTATTTTCTCCTTTTTCTTATAATGATAGCTATCAAGATCACAGAGAATCTTAAGAACTTAGAAAAAAAAAATTAAGATGAAATAAAAGTACTTTTATTTTAATTTATTTAGAAAATCATATTGCTATAGAAGACGGCGAAAGGTATGGAATGTGCCGAGTTTCAAGTTGCAACTGTAAAAACAGATTCAGAGGAAAAGGATCAAGATAGAAAGCTAACTGAACGTGGGAAACTTTTGCAAATGCAGAAGAATTGGTTGGAAGCAAGGAAAAAAATCGCTTCTCTAGAGGCACAAGTTAATATGGTAAGTGGTTAAACTTAAGAAAATTTTAGATGATAAGATAAAGTATTCGAAATTGGTAAAATTACTTCGAAATGATATTTATAAATACGGATAACAGAGAGTCTTGATAATAAACTTTAATCAAGCTCTGTGTATGAAGGATAGATTAGCACGCTAAGCATGGTAATATGCAGCGATTAATGAAATACGTTAAAGTCATTTGTTCGAAAAACTGATCTTATCAACAGTTAGACTATTAAAATTCTATTTTAATAATGCCAACATTAATGATGCTTAATTTGTAATCGTAGCATCGACTTCGTGAAGAAGCATTGGTTTGTGAGATGGTTGAATTACGTAAAAGCCAAGAAGTGAATCAGACCAAGTTTGATGAGGAACGCCGTGAATGGCTCCGCGATATGCGGGTAATTCAGGAAAGCAAAACACAGGTGTTGCCATCAAGACTTTTTTATTTTTATTTTAAGGGTATGAAATTTTCATTACGTTTTTCTGTTCAATTTTTGTAGCCATTGGGCATTGCCATCTTGTTTATTTGGTCTGGTTTAAAGGAAAGATACGTTTTAGATGCTTTGTTATAGAATGCTGATAATGACAAAGCCGAGATAGATTTGCTAAAGGCAGAAATAGCGGAATTAAAGTCCTCCTTGGATGATGCCGAACGAACTCGTCTATTTTTACTGGAAGATAATGGTAAAATAAAACAGCAGAAAGCAAAATTAAGGTTTTGGTCTTATTTTTTTTTTTAATTTGCTTTTTATATAAGGTACTACTCTTTTCAGATTATAGACTTGAACTTTTGCTGTAACTGACACTGTTCGATATTTCATTTCATCGTAAAGCGAAATAGTTCTCTGAACCGTGTTAGATTTAGAAATCATGAGAAGCCTTTTTCTCTCAGACATAATTGTATTGAGCAGTTGTTCGTATTGGCTTTATACAGATTTATAAATTGAGATTTAGACACATAATGTTAGAAACATGGACTTTTTTGTTTATCAACTCTGATTTCATTCCATACTACATCAAAATATAAATATTTAGATGTGACTACAATGAATTGAAGCGTGAACACAATAAACTGCTATCTTCCCAGCAAACTGGATCGACTTCTGTACGTTTATGCAATTTATTGTATATAACTGTTTTTTTTATGCTGTCAGAGTAATTAGCAATCTTTTATTTCATTTTCAGCATTGCTGACTTTAAATGCCCAGTGATAATAATTGTTCTTTATTTAACATGATACTTTTTAGAGGAAAAGTCAAGTGCTCTGCGATAGAAGTGGAACAGAAAACATTCCAAACAGAAGCAATCAAAATGGGTTGCGAGGTGGGAATAATTTTGGAACTGCTGTTCTCGGCTTGTCTGAGGTAAACTGTTGCTTAATTTTGTTATCATTCTTTCTAACTTGATTGCATTATTTTTCCAGACGTACAGTATATGCATATCACCAGTTCCGATTACACAATCCGATAATTCCAATGTTACTAGCTCAGAAGCAGATTCTAAGCCTACAACTGCTAGATCTGTAAATATGCAGGTATTGTCAGTTTTCGGAATTTTATAACAAAATATTGATTATTAAGTTAGTTGAAAAAAGGGCTGTAACGATTTACTCCATCAGTTTGTTTTGAGAGATCACTGCTCGATGATGTAGAGCATGTGTATCCGCGGTACCTATAAAAGGCATTACAACGAACATGCGGGAGTTGTAGTGTCTCCTCTAGATTTATATTTGGAAGCTCGTTTTATCAAAATTTTGTTAAATTTTCGGGAAAAAAAACCACATTATTGCGATTCAGAGTATTGTAATGAACAATGTAAACACAGAAGAAAAAAAGTTAATCGAAGAACTTACGGAGAAATTGAAACACTCGGATGAAAAAAACAAGGAATTGCGAGAAGCACTGCATACTGTCGATGAGCAATGCGAAAAGCTTGTGGTATGTTGTATTGTTTTTTTTTTTCTTTTTTTTTTCTTCTTGTTCTAGAGGTACTATTTGGGAGTTGATCATCCTAAATCTTATTTAGGAAGCTCTTAGAAGCTATGTTTAGTTTTTCATCATGTTAACACTAAATGCACTGAATAGACTGGGTGCTAATTGTATTGAAACATGCGATATTTCTAATGTTTACGTGTCTCTTTAAAACCAAAAATAATTATTCCTTCTAGAATTATTAGAAATTTCGATTGTTTCATAATTTAAAAAAAGAAAAAAAGAAACTAATTGTTCGCTTGGGATTGTTTTTTCTCGTATTTATTTTGTAAATCGTATCTCTTATCCTTGCAGAGAAGTTTCCAGGAGCTGAAATTACGATATGAAGAGATGGAACGCAATCTTGCATCGAATGCATTGGTATCTAGCACAGCACTGCAAGGTAGTAGTCAATGTGGGCAATCAGATCTCGGAACGGGACACTCTTCAGCAGAAAAGGATCACAAATTTTTGTCTCAGAAGCCTCTAGTAATTGTCTAATTGAATATATCATCTTTGTTCTGTATGGACGAAATTACAATTTTGCCTTCAAATTTATTTCTGGAAGAATCTGCTGAAGGAATACTATCGTGTCGTAATTATATCTTAATTACTGCTTAGATTCTGTGTCTGTAATTCTTGTAGTTTTGGTTTTCATTTCTACGCATTATAGATGTTGATTTACACACGACTTATCGCTTAGATCTGACTAGCGAAGACATAACTCAACATTTAGAATGCATCAAAAATTCTTTACTGTGCTCAAGTACCTTTTCAGGATGACGGGAATCCTGCATCGAATTCAATCAAACGCAAATATGCTTCATGCCTCACTGCCTTTGGTAAACGTTCGAAAAATGATCTCTGCTGAGTTTATGCAGACATAATATGGATTTATCATTGTTTTTCTTTTTGTCTTCTATCATTTTTAATTGCCACTTCTAGTTCTGTGAAACAGAAACAGTTGCTGGAAAACAGTTCTGAACTTTTCCTTGCAGAAATATGAAGGAATTGTCTATGTTTTAAAAGTAGTAAATAATATGCCCTAGGCAGTTTGTACAGTTCTTTCCCAATATATATTTTATTGTATGACGTGGTTGTGTTATTCTTTCTCACATATCAATTTCCTTAAAGTACAAATTGCTTAATGAATAAGATCATCTCTACCACAATGGTTCCAAATACTTAAATTGAAGCTTCTATATTCTCTTTGCATCCGCCGTTACCATTATCGTTATTGTTCATCTCATTCTTACTCACGCATCTTGTATTCAGTTATTGTACATTCTGACGTACAACTGAACATTTCGTAGTTTATTTTCGTTCACTGGTTGCAATTCATTCGTATACCTCCGGATGTTGTACTGCCGACAATTATGGAAAAATGTTCTAAAGAATTCGGAGAATAAAATCCTCGCGTATGTCATCAAACTGTACATCATTGAATAAAATTTTCTCTTATACTTCAGAATCTCATCAATCACAAAAGATTTCATCAGCTCCTGTAATTGTCATTATTCGATCACTGCTACCTCCCCTTGGAGATCGAAGTAGAACCTTAAAATACTACCTGGTGAATTACGAATTAAAAATTTGATGAACATATATAAAAGGAAACAGAAAATATCTACTTCCTGATAATAAAGCTTCAACTTTAATTGGCTCCAGATTTCCAGCTACCATCCGTTTCAAAACCTATCTTAGACAATTTAAGATGCATCGAGAGATCTTTCTCTCGATTATAAGCAGTAATGTGACGTATAAACAATTAATCAAAACAATATTATTCAGATCAATTATAATTCAGCCTTTAGTACGAAAAACTAGTATCAAAAAAATGCATTTTTTACAGAGATTTCATTCCGAAAGTCACTGCCTAAAAAGTTTAGAATAACGGAAGAGACTGGAAGGTGTGATCTCATAGAGGGAACAAGCGATAAGGTAAATGAAATTTATGAAATTTACCATCGCTTGGCAAAGATTAAAAAAGAATAGAGCGAAAATATGGTGGAACAGAATGTTACATAGCGTATCAAGAATTTTCCATTTCGTAACTCGAGAGGAAATAAAGAAATAGTTATTATTAGTAAAAGATAATAAACAAGAAGTTGAAGCGTAAAGATAATAAAAGCAACTTAAACATCACCATTAAAAGATGTCTTTCGAAACAATGCGGTAAACAAATGACTGATTAAGAATATGATGAAAACAGAACTATTGTACATAAGAGAAATGAAGCGCAAAAGTGATGGCTTGGAAAAGTTACACATTGTCATGATCATAAGTTTATACAGCGCATCAAGGATTTTTCATTTCATGTATCTTAGCTACATAAGTGGTGCATAAATTAAATTTAGAGGGAATGAGGAAGGCAAACAAGGATCGTCGAGAAAATGCTAGGAACTTCAAAGATAGTAACTTAACATTCCTGTTAAAAATTACCTGTAGTAACAGTATGGTAAAATACATGAATTCGGACTTGAATTAAGAATAAAAATAAAACGGTCTAAATAAAGATGCGCATGATGGAGTATTATAATTACACCGCCTTACTATTGTCATGATCAGAATCTTCCTGGCTAGCCGCATACGCAATGTCCTCGCCACTAGCTTTATCCATCCCATCATCTGCAGGAATATCCGCTTCACCAGTTGCAGTACATTCCATTTCACCACCAACATCATCACTTCCTTCATTCAGCTTATTAGCGGACAACAGCGATAAAGCTTTAGCCCTCTGTCGCATGCGGAAGAAGTTCTTCGGTCGGTTGAGTTTCAGCGTACAAGGTGACAATATGTTATCGCTGGGCGAATGAATCTAAAACAAGTAAATCCTAGGATAATATAAGCAAATATAATCAAGACATAATAATTTCTTTTTACCAAATATTATTGACAAACTTTGATAAATGTGCTAGAAACCAGGTTCACTAGTTTCTTTTCTCTTCCCACTTCTCTTATTCTTTCTACTGTCCATTGAACAATTTTCACAATAATGTTAAGACAGCAGAAAGCTTTCTGCACTTACACTTTCGCAATAATTTCTTCGTAAGTTATGCAACAATCTTTTCAAGTTGAATAAATGCCTTCATTCCTGATTTTCTGATGAAATTTGCATTTGACACTAAACTTACCGCCATTCGTTTGCGTAAGCTGGTGACACGATCTGCCTGTGAAAAAGACGGTGTCGTCTGAAAAGCACAGATGCAAGAGAAATGTATTGAAAAAATGTCGAAGGAAATGAAAATAAGGATTTATATTGTATAAGTCTTTTCATGTCTATACTCCAACAAAATTTTAGCAAAATCCGGACGAGTATTTATCTCTCACTACAGAGCTGATGCCTATACACCGCCGTTCACTATATGATGGTTTCTAGTCATACAATGCACACCAGTTTTAAACAAAAAATAATTAAGAAATTTCTCTCCACCAAAAACATTGAATGATTTGCTTCTCTTTTAATAAAAAGAAAAAAAAAAAAAGATTTTCCAGTAAGTTTAATAGATATTAGTGAAAACTTACAGGACTGATGGATCCAGTTAGCTCAACAGTAGACAATGGACTAGTCGGATAACCAGAAGCATACTCATGTAATTCAGAAGTCTCATCATGTCCGGCATGTCCAGTCGAATGATGCGACGAGTCCGACGACACGACATTTTCCACTTCATAAAGCTGATCTCCACGATTGGAATCACACTGCGTCGTTTGCTCGCTCTCACCAGAATCATTCCATTCGAAGTTCGGCACAGGAGTAATACGGTCAGATTCGGCCGCAGGTGAATCGCTTCGATCGCTATCAGTCTCCGAAGATTTAACAGCATCAACATCTGATCTTTCAGGAAATAAATTCACAGAAAAATCCTCATCTGATCTTTCAGATTCTTGTGAATGTTCCGCATTCAAATGTGGATGATCTGTCATCGGCGCTTCCCAATCAGCTCTCGTTACCTTATTTGGTGGAGGAGAAGTGTCATGTTCGCTAGCCACAACATTCTCCGTGCCAGTAGCTTCACTTTGTACATCAATCGGTGTAGACATCGTTAGCTATAACAAATAGTAGTTGAATTATTTTCCAAGAAAAGTTAAGTGAAACGCATAAATGCGAATCTAAACTAGAATAAACATAATTACATTCAATAAACATTAAAAAAATTGCGAAGTGGAAAATGAAATAATAAAACGAATGATCATTAGACATTTCTTTTTGTCGTTTAAATCTATCCAAGCAAATATCGTACTCGAAGTCACTTTAAAGAAATACTTTAATTACAAGATAGAAGAAGGAAAAGAAGGTAAACGTGAATAGTGAATGTTTTTAACCATCCAAACTTATGGCAATACTAACAGAAGATGGAAACTATTTCCCAACTTTTTGTAAATTTTTATCACTTTTCATTCGTTCTTCTCCACTTACTCTTCAAAAAAAAAGTTATTGATCTCTGACCATTAGAAATCTAACGAATATCAAGATTCGAAGTTTGAGAAACATAAAGAAGTGTAAATTTGTTCGGTTCAGTTGAAACGCTGGCAATCTTGATAGCAGAATATGAAACGTGCCAAATATGCACATTTTTCATATCTTCTTAGAAAGTTCCAGATATTGCTCAGCTTCTGTTTGCCTAATTTATCTATCCAAAAAATTTTTTCTCAAACTGTTGTGATCAAAAGAAAAAAAAAAAGTCATAAGAGTTTGAGAAAAATGATTATGACTATGATTGTGATCAATGATTACGATTGTTAATGATTCGATTATGAATTATGATTGTCTTATGTTTATTGTATTTGCTCTGCACAATATTTCAAAAATTCCACTGGAAATTATCGATATTAAGAGTAGAAATTTTCTGGAATGAATTTGATAATTTGACAACATAGAAGTGACTTCAAATGTTCCTTCTCCAAAATATCACAGATACACATCAGTGATGAACTTTTGTAAATGCAACTGCAGTGAAATCAGGATAATTTCTAGGCAAGGCCTAAAAATATGACTTAAAATGAGTGATCCGTCCAATCTGTTGCATCGTCGGATCAATAGGACAAGATCTCCTGCTGTCATCTTTATCATCAAATGACCAAAGATCAAATGATAACAATCCACACTCGTCAGCCACCAAATAATGGACCCCACGGTATCACCCCAAAGTAACCATACGACCTAACTGAGAGCGAACTGAACTGCGAAATGATTCAAATTCGAAAATGAGGCGCCAACCAATGCTATCTTTGAATTCAGAATCGTTTCAGGAGCTATCCGGAATAGAAGAGCCGACATCGAGGCTCTCAGCACGAAAAGTGTCAGGACAGAAATTCCGGCTTCTGTGGGCTACACGATTTTCCGAATGTTGTGAAATTATTCGGGGGCACCTGGTTCGGCTGATTTATTTCCAGAGTATCCGGAACTTGAATCACTTTTTTAATGGCAAAATTAATCTTGTTTTTTAGATGGCAGACATTTTTTAAATGGCAGAATTAAGCTTGCAATTCTCTTGCGCACGAATATCCATAGTTTTTGCAAATATGATTGCAGATTGCAGAAAAGATCATTTGATATAAAGCCAACAGATTTATTTACTTGCATGTTTGATTGTTATCTCCTTACTAACATTGCAACATCAAATACTCAGAAAAAATTCATGCAAAACAATCAAATTAACCCCTAAATGCAGTGTAAAAGTACAATGTATCGTATAATGATGTAATTGCTAAAAAGATATATGCATGATAAAATATATTTCGCATGAAATTGCGAAGACGTTAAGTTCAATACATTTCACATTAATGATGCAGTTGTGTGTTGGAAATAGTCTACCACAACTATTTTTTTTCTAAAAGCAGGCAAAAACAATCACAGCCATGTAATCATTTATGCTGATCTCTCACTAATTCAGTCAACACTTTATATTTTTTTGAGACATACCTCCAAAAAAAATAAATAAATAAATAAAATAAAATATGTCAATAGTTGAACTTAGTTTATTAAAAATAAAAATGTATTGAGGTTGATATTACAACGCAAATATCTTTCTGGTTTGATTCTTAAAATCATTTCTGATTTCCGAAAGCATCATGAAGCTGTTTGGTAGTTTTTTCCATTTTCATACTTGAAAGATTGATGAGGTTGGAGTCTATACAGAATTAAAATAGTATGGAAAAGTACAACTCAAGCGAATGAATTCAACGCTAAGTTCTTCAATCTATATATGTCGCGCTATCTCCGATACTTACGATCACTCTCTTCGTTCTACAAATGCAAATTTGTCGTTAAACTGGATGAACTTTGATTTGAATGCTTAATAAAACTTTCTTGGATATCAATCAGTACGCAAACTGAAACAATTGATTCGTGAATTATTATCACCAATTTCGAGTAATTGGGCTTTCGATACAGTAACCACCAGTATCCAAAACAGACTGTCCGATTTTGGAGTGCAAAGAGTTCAATCGCTCAAATCGGAAATCTGCAACATTTTGCTTGCATCAAATTCATGCAGCTTCTTGGAAACATAAAATGTTTGACCGAAGGCTATGATTTGTTTATAATTAATCACATAGATGTTATGTTAAACGTATTTTTGTTTTGAAAAAGTTCCATTTTTTCAGTTGTCCATTCTCTCATGCTCTAATTGTATCTATCATATGCAGCAACTGAGCCTTACCGATCGTAACAAACACAACTGTAACCACATCTCTGTTATGAGCAAGGCATTTATTATTGTCTTTCACTTAAATGCTCACACGCAGCCTAGCGTATTATAAATAGGGTGTACGATTTAGCAGGATTTTTTCACTAAACGCAAGTACTATAATTACACCATTTTTTTATCAAACGATAGTATTCGACATCGCAGATAATGTAATTGAATGATTATTTCATAAATCAATGTAATAGTGAAATTTAATAACTTACAGTCATAAAGCTTCCTCAATTCAGCCATTGACATATTGGCCGCTTCAGAACAGTATAACTGTGCCCACGATATCTAAACACAGCTTCCATTTTTGAAAATAAATTAAAAATCAAGAATATTCGGAGAATAATCTAAATGATAACAATAACCAGAAAAAACTACTTAATCATTCGATGACGTTCTTCTCTATAGCTATCAACTATAAGATTACTGGAGAAAATTTCATGTTGCCAATGTTAAAGATAGAACTACTTACATCGCTTTAATGAATATAAGAGAAATTCAAAATGTCTTCCTATTGCTGAGATGTAAGTGATAACTTCATAGTTTGCTTATATTTTTTAAGAACTTACCTAGCAATTTCAAAATTTCTTCCAATTTTAATATGCAAAGGAATATAAAGTATGAGTTTCGCGGGAAATTGAAAGAATGGCAATGCTAATTTGATGGATTTACGTACCTCAAGATCACCGTTTCGTAGGCCAATCGAATAAGATCGACTTGATCGTGCTATAGTTGCAACCATACCAAAATTATATTCAATCACTTTTGAAATGGCTCTGAGTACACTGTAATCGTTTATGATGCTTTTCCCATGATTCGAAAGGAGCAAATTAAGCAATGATTCTAATCTCCACATCGTGTGCTCTAGATTAGTGCACGCTTCCTGCAAAAAAATAGCTGTCTAATAATTACGTATTTTCACTTAGTAATTCAAATCGAATTTGTATGTCACAATTTTTTCGACACTCAAAGCAATCAACTATTGCACCAGATGAGACAAAACATAGTCACATCTGAGATAAGATCTGTTAAACTTTTTATTCTTATCAAAAGAGGCTTTTATACAAAAACCAAGTCTACATTAAACATCAGTGTCATCCAATAGCGTACGGCTTCATTTAAAAGCATACTTTCAATGACGGATGTGTGTGCTCTGCGATAAAGTGTTTCAGCTTTGGATCGTGAAATGAAATTGCTTTTTCAACATGGCCAAAAATCCGCTCATAGATTCGTTTATCAAAGGAGCGCCACTGTCTAAAATTTACGTAAAATACTCAAAAGCTAAAATTATCACCTAAACAGGCTTGTTAAAAAAAAAAAAAAAAAAAACAGGCTTGCAACCACCAATTTCTTCCCCAAAGAACAAGAACAAACTAATAAAGAAACTTACTAACTTTATTTTTGATGCGTTAGCGTTTGCATACGATATAATAACTTGAGATGCAACAAAATCCTTAAGATCCAATTCAGTACTGCTAAACAAAAGAGCTGCCATTATTTCACTCATCAATCCGTCGAAATTCATACCAGACGTAGCAGCATCCAGTCCAATAATATCTATAGTCGACGAGGTAGCTTCAGAAAGCAAACGCCTGGCATACTTCTAAACAGAAATCCAAAACATTAAAGACAAGGATGTAATAAATGTGAAAAAAAAAATATTTCGAACAAATAAGTTTGAAATAGTTAACTAGATAACTTAAATTACTGAGCCTGCAAGAGAAATACGTTCTCACGATACTCAAAAATAATGGCACGAAAGAAACAATTAAAACTTTCGGGATCGAATGGTAAATAATTGAATCTAACTCTGGCATAATTCAAACAAGGTTTGGTTAAAATTAGCCAACAACAATGGGTCACACGAAACTTCAAAGTCATTAAGCTTAAAAAACTCACATGGATTATTGCTTCCTCGACATCAACTGATAGTATAAGTTCTTCATCGTGAAGTCCACCAACATAATAGCACATTGATTCAAGCACATAGGTATTTAATGCAAGTTTTGTTACCAAATGCTAAATTCTACTTTATCATTCACAGTACAAAACAAGTGATTAATACTGGTGTTCTTACATGAACAATCCTGTCTTCTAATCAGAAAGGATGCATTAAAAAAGACGGTCATCAGATGAAACTGTAAAAAGTACTCACCTACCTTGATAGTATTCCTTTCTGCTAATGGCAAATTCTGCTGCAGTGTTGTATTGCAATATTCTGACAAAGTACCTATAAATTATAAAAAAAACTTCTACGTAATTTTCTCATTACATTCTTGGCAATGCGAAATTTGATCAAGTTCAAAAAAATTATGTACTTTCATATTAACTATCATGAGCGATACTAGAAAAATACCTCACTGCACATTTCATCATATTGCAGTGTATGTTTCTAGCCATAAAAACTTTTTTAGAGGGTGAGTGAGGTAAGAATTATGACTAGAACGGTGCAGGAACGAGTCCAGTAAATCATGAGAGAACAAAGAAAAATAATGTACAACATACTCATTAAATTTTTCATGAAACCTACAACGGCAGCACCAAATGTAATCCTTTTTACCAATGTCTGTTGTGAGATTTTTTTTCCATCTTCAGGTTTCCCCAACATCGAAGTTGGTTCTACAGTCATCTGCTTCCATGAATTTACTGAAGAGAAAAAATGATGGGAGTGCAATTAAAATAGTCAGAAATGCTATGATATTCCACAAAATTGAACTTTCAGTGAATCTTTGGAAAAAATCCTAAATGATCTTAAAAAAATGTTGATTTAAAAAATATTTACTTTCCAATCCATTTCTTCCAAAAATAAAAGTTTTCGATCCCATTTCAAAAGTATCACTGCCCCCATCTCTTCTTTCAACAAGGTAGCATGAGTTATTTCCATCCTGGAAATGGTTATCAAGCAAATTTTATGCAAATAGGTTCCAACCATTTTATTTCTTCCTACAAAAGTCTCCTTATTACTCTGAACATTCCCAAAAATTAAATTTGTACTAGGAAAGCAATGAATATTATAGTAAATGAATTATTCTGAGAATATAAGGAGATCCAAGCAGAAAACATCGGCAGCAAATTCAGCGTTAGAATGATGGGGAAAAATTAATGAATGACATGTTCAACATGGACAATTTACAAAGCCATTATTACCGCCACTAAATAATCAAAAATTCTTCGTAGTTCAAACAAGAAGCTTTTTCAGCAAAACATAAACAAGGTCCTCTTAAATTTATGCTGACCAATAAATCAAACCTGCTTAGCAAAAATGAGTAGCAAATTAGCATCTGATGCATTGATAAAATGATTTGTTGCAATCAATTTTTGTTTACCATCAATAAGTTCACATAAAGATGTCACTGATTCCAAATTCGAATCCCTGACAATATTAAAAAACTAATGCGACGAGATATGCATTCATTACCATTTTTTTTTTCATTAAACAAAAAATGAACATTATCCGTGAAAGGCATCTACGAATTACACGGAATTATACAAGTGTTGCAGTTTATGAATTTCTTTGAGGACAAAGCTAACAGTATTTTAAAACAAAAATCTATTAACATTTCATACCTGGAAAAACCAACTACAGGTCGAATTACTCCCGATGCAATTTGTGGAAGATAGTGTGACTTTTGTTGGTCGTTACCGTATAACAAAATAAGAGACGCTGCTAAATGAGTCTGTTCGAAACGAAAATAAAAACTCCAATACGACCCTAATCCCTCACAAAGAGTCAAAAGATCTTTGTAACACATGTCGACACCACCTGAATATTTCTATTTGTGATAAATTGCTAATGAAAGAGAAATTTCAAAATGAAAGATAAAATCTCTGTTTTTATCGTTATTAATATTTGTTGAAATAAAACGAATACAAAAGATGAGATAATTTCAAAATCCCAATGCTACTTTTACAATTCCGAGATTTCCAGAGAAGTCTCTTTCTATTCTATTATTTTTTATGAAAATGATGCAAAATCAAAATGACACACCGTATTTCTTAGGAACAGCGTAAGAAGAGAGTTTGTATTTGTCCCAAAGAGCTATATCAGGGTCCTCCTGAACAGCTGAAAACTGACTACGTGAAATCATACGATAAAGATGATATTTTATATAGTACACCAAATTTTCCCTAGATATTACAATGGAATACTTCCTTTAACTAACCAGATGCTTTGATATCATTCTTGAGTGCAGATACTAATTGCAATATGTTCTCAGCTGCATCCGTGTCAGAATATTCTGGATAAATGAAGAAATCCTTAAAAGTATTGATAATTTTCAGACAAAACAGTGAAGCATACAAACTGCAAAATTTTTTTCTTTATTCACTTACTGCGAAGTTTTGCAATAGTTAAGAGCTAGTTTTGAAGTAAGATATAACCATTCAGCAAAACAGAATGTATTTTAAAGGACTTAACTTCTATAATCCTCAGTAGACAAACCCTACAAAATGACAATAAATAAGTCAGCGACATTCAGTGAAAACAGTGAAATTTAATGAGAAAATCTCGTATAAAACTAGTGATTTCAAATGATTTACTGGGAAATTTTGAAAAAAGCGAAAGGAGTAAGTGAGAAAACTGCCATTTTCTTAAAAGAAATTGTCATTTTAGAATATAAAACTAAAGCTGCAGGAATACAATGAAACCTATGAGTCAGAGGTAACAAAAGCTTTTGAAATAAATCTTTTCAAATCCAGGAAAAAACTTTGCTATGTAAATTTTCCAAAAAAAAAAAAATCCTGAAGGAGTCAAACAGGGTATCGAAATTTATAATCATCTGAATTATTTTTCTTTAAAGAGCTCAATGCAGTAAAATGGAAAAATACTTTTTCAAAGCGATTCAGTGCAAGTCCACGACTCAATGAAACTCTTTGAATTGGTATGCCATATTCTTTGACAATATCAAGTGCTGATAAACCATCTGTTCCTTTCATGGGTCTGACATTTTCCGCTCCTGCCGAATGACAACTTCTCATCGATAACACTCCATTTGTACGAATAGAAGATGACTGAAAGAGGACCGTTTTCAACGCATAACAACTTCTCCTCATTTATCCTGCAAATGATTTAATTAAAATCTATTTCTCGCTGATAAAGGATTAAGAGAAGGTTCAAATCATTGAAGTTATGAACGTACGTTGTTGGAAACAATCTGCATTTAAAAAAAATAAGGATTCCAATAGTCTCCTTAAATATCTTCAACAGACTTCATTGATCAATACCTCAAGTTCATCTCTTCCCTCTATTTCTCTTCCATCGATGTATTTCTTCCGTTTAGTACTTCAATCCTCGCTCATAAAGCGAAATGATTCCTATGTAAGCTATTCTTTGAAGCGCTCGAATGACAGGAAAATCCTTTACTATTCAAAACAAAAAAGAAAAGGACTGTTTTAGGAAGCTTATGAAAAGAATTTTCTATACAATGATCATTCCCCTCCTATTTAATCACTACCTTATCATCTTATATGACTTATTTCATCAAAGTAAATAGAAGCATAGAGCAATGAATAAAGTAACATATCAATGAAGTAAGCCACCAACAATAATATTTGACCGGAAGCGTAAATGTCCGACGATCAATATCACACTAGCAGATGGCCCAACAGATTCCCGACGAAAATCTAATAGGTCATTTAGTGATTCCACAAACTGTATCCCTACGATCGAATGTGCTTTCTACGAAACTTTTGTGGGAATGGAAGAAATCCCATGTACGTCAAGTGCTAATTTACTCCAGAGAAAACATCTGGAAATGGAATCCTAACTTCGGGACAGAAGGTTTCATTCTAACCAGAAGGACGTGACCTATTTCTAGAAGTTGGGAAAAACCTTATCTCTCATCAGATGTTTGGTATTAATTATTTTTCATTTGTCTAACTTCAGGAAAGATAATTCTAAAAAGGTAATTTTTCAAAAAAATCAATACAGAAGTCGTGATACTTTAATATGCAAAACGGATATGCTCCTTAGTGCCAGTGTATTTTGCTCTTTTAAACCTATTTGCACAATTAGTTCAAAACATGTGGTTCAAAATTTCAACTTTTTTATACATATTTTTTACAGGCCATAATGCAGTTATCCGGGCTGGATTTGGCCATTTATGGATTTAACCGGAATATACGGAAAGTAGAGAAAGCAGGGATTTCCTACGAATTATGTATAATTCGCGATAAACTAACACTTGGTTTAAGTACTGAACCTATTTTGAAACAGTCATCAACAGTTGATTGCCTTGCTGAAAATTGGACTAGTTTGGACAGCGCGGAAGGCAATGGAACCGATGTAACGGTTTTTACTTTTTAAACAAAATTTAATTCAAAAAAATTGAAGTATTATCAGTGCAATCTTCTTAAGTAAGACGAAGAAACAGTATGAATTCAGGCAGTACAAGATTTTATGGATTTGGATGACGAACAGTATCTCAGTTTTTTGAAAAGTCTGGATCCAAAACATTGTAAAGATCAAGATCATTACAAAGTTCTTGGGTTATCAAACCTACGATGGCAAGCTAGCATTTCGCAGATTCGTACTGCCTGTAAGTTATAAAAGTTATCATTTGTTTTATGTTTTTAGTGCCTCAAGCTTTTTAAGGTGAAGCCAAATCATGTTAAACTTAGTTTATTCTGATTTGTATCTCGATAACAGTGAACAAAGTCCGAGAGTTCTCTGACTTGCAATTTTAAATGTGAACTTAGTTTTTATATGTACAACGTTGCACAGGTTGTCATACCTTAAGATAGTTATGAAATACGTTTTTAATTATTAAATACCTTATGATGCTGAGAATTCTGAAACTGGAATTTGTTTAAATTTGCGAAATAATATTTTTGTCTCTATTTATTAATTTTTAACCTTTATCCTCAAAATGAAATCTTTGCAGATCGTGCCAAAGTATTGAAGCATCATCCGGATAAGAACAATGCAGTAAGAGTTGAAGCCGGTGGTGCTGAAGACTATTTCACATGTATTACCAAAGCATATGAGCAATTAGGATTATCGGAACAGAAAAGAAGAGCCTATGATTCTGTAGATCCATTATTCGATGATTCGATCCCGGACGAGAAAATGATCAGCCCCGTCAATTTTTACGATATTCTGACGCCGGTCTTTACTAGGAATGCAAGGTTTTTACATGATTTAATTTTTTTTAAGATCACTTTAAGTTCTACTTTTAATGCACTTTTTTTTGGTCGGTGAAAACTCCATTTTTCGTATATTATCTGGTTGTGAAATGGCTATTATGGATTCATAACTTTTCCCTCGCATGTCCATAAGATTGTAATTAGCAGTAGCATTGCTCGCATCGTAAGGAAAAGTAATTTTTTGTGTAGTATTTAAATAAACACGAACTGGTATTCCATTTTTCTGAATGAAGTATTTATTTGATTTCGCAGTTTACTTCAACTTCAATCTTGGAAACATCTCTTCGCCATTCCATTTTCGCTTTTATTTGAACATTCTGATGAAATTTTTTTTAATTCTTTAAAATGATGACAAATATTACAGAGGTTTTTCAAAATTATTAGAGTAGAAATTTAGTACTCACTTCTCATTAACTTCTTAAAAACAAAACAAAATGTCTCTTGTTTGAAACTCTCTCATAAAGGAAACGAGAAATTTGTGCTTTATATGAGGGATTAGAAGTTTATATCATTTTTAGATGGTCTATTCAACAACCGGTGCCATTACTAGGTGATAGCAGTAGCGCACAAGTTGAAGTGGACAGGTTTTACTCATTTTGGTTTAACTGGAATTCGTGGCGTGAATTCTCATATTTGGACGAAGAGGATAAAGAGAAAGGAGAAGATCGATGGGAAAGACGTGAAATCGAGAAAATAAATAAGGTTAACACTTATTTTTTAAATGGGATCAAAGATAGAATGCTTGTCCCAGCTTTTATTTGGAAAGATTTTTGGAAATTATTGAAAATTATTGTTACTGAAAATACGATTCAGACGAGGGAATAAAATTTCCACTTGAAGAAGCATCAAACATCTCTATATTTTTATCGTCGGTGCATTTAAATTATTATTTGTCTTTTTATATTAGTGAACACAAGCTTTTGTATATCAGTTTACTATATCTAAATTATAAAACAAAATTTTATATGATTTTGATTAGATTGAGCGAGAGAAACGGCGTAAGAATGAAATGAAGCGAATCAGAAATCTTGTTGAAATGGCGTACCGTAAAGATCCGCGAGTAGCATTGTTCAGGGAGCAGGAAAAATTGAAAAAGGAGAAGCAAAGAGACGAACGTAGAAAGGCTCTGGAAGAGAAGAAAGCCCTGGATGAGAAGAAGAAATTGGTAATGCCTGGTTTGAGCTTAAGGTTCAGCAATGGTACTGTTTTCTGCAAAGAGCAAAATAAATGAATTTTACATATTTTTTTTTTTTTTCAGGAAATTGAATTAAAAAATAGAAAAATAGAGGAGGAGCAATTAGAAAAAGAACGGCAACAACGAGCTCACGAAAAACGATTAAAAGAGCAGCAGAAAAAACAGCTTAGCGAAGCTCGAAGGAAACTGCGTAAAACTGCTGAGGTTTGTTTGTTGCATCGAACTGCTATGTTCTAATAACAGTCTCAGATTTGTTTCTTTAGAATACTTTTTTTGGATATTATGATAGTGGCAATGATTACATACACGATAGAAAAGCTTCAGGGAAGCTGCGAAGAAACAGTCCCATGTTGATCGACTGAGACAAGCGTTTCGAACCTCAATATTCTAATGAATGAGTGGAATAATGGGACGGTTCAACGGCTTATGCCATGAATCTCCTTCGAGTCGTTTTTCCATAGTCGTGGGATAAGCATCGTGATGAGGAAGCAATACTAAATGATTACCCTAATAAGATATTGTTAATCAAAAAAGTGATTTTAAGAAAAAGCTGCAATGTTTAGAGTAAGAATTACTGGGATGCAGATGTTTCATCGAAGTTATCTTGTCTAGAAGTAATTGAACATATCTGTTTGCGATTTGATGCAGTTCGTTTAAATGAAATCACCGCCAAGCTTGAATTGGTAAACAGTTTCGCAGAAGCAATGGATACTTTAAACGTTCAGGTACTGACATGAAATGTAATCTCCTGTTCTTTGTTACATAGTGCTGTTAAAGTGGTTGGGCGGTGTATTAGTTTTATTCACTGGATATTTCATCATTTCTAACTGCATAAGTAGTACTTGAGAAGGAAAATAGTACATTTTCTGAGTTGTAGCTCTTCTATGGAACTGTGAGTTTCAGATTCATAAAGAAGTTCCAGAAAGTGTTGAAACGAAAGATGGAATTTCTGAGAGTGCTACAGACAACATATCTCGTTGGTCTGCTGATGAAATCATGTTACTGGTCAAAGCCACTACTTTGTATCCCATCGGCACCATCAAAAGGTTGAAATACATGCTTTGTATAGCAGTTCAAATCTCGATTTATTCTTTACTTTGAATCGATATTGTATAGTGTTGTAAATTATAAATAAGCAGAATGTATGTCAAAGTCAAATATAATATAGAAATTTCCGAAAATTTTTGATATGACTATATTTTGTAAAATTAAATAAAAAAAATTGTTTTTAGATGGTTAGAGATTGCAAACTATGTCAATGAGCACCGTGAAAATAAGAATGCTAAGAAAAAAACAGAAAAAGACGTCTTGATTCAGGTATTTTATTTCAGTTATTCATTAATAGCGCTTTTTGAAAGTGATATAAATAATTGGGGATGCAAACTTCTTTTACATACCATATATCGTGAAATATGTTACAAAGAACTGGAAAATTTCGTTTCTATTCATATTAAATTTAGTATTCACAAAAACGAATCAATTACTTTGCAAAATAGACGGCACTAAAAAAATTAATCAGGATGAATATTGCAATTTGTTGAAATTACACTATATATTTCTCAATGCTTTTGTGTTATAAATTCGTTTTCTGCAAAACATTAAGTTCAAAAATCACTTGGTTTCAGGTTAAAACATTGAATTCATTAAATAATGCTCAAGACCAAAAGAAAGTGAAAGATATTTTGATTAATCCAGCAAAAGGAAGTGAATTGGAGTGGAAAGCAGAAGAACAAAAGCTGCTTGAAAGAGCACTTAAAGAATTCCCTTCATCAGATCCAGACCGTTGGGAAAATATTGCTAATTTTGTAGGAAGATCAAGGAAGGATTGTATAAGGAGGTTGGTAAATTATTTTCCGTGCTGCTATAAATCTTGCTCAACAACTTGACTGTTGATAGGAAGATGGGAAGCGAGGAAGATAGATCATGGGAAAATCGTAGATCTTCCGTGGCAATTTCCAGTATTTGCCAAGAATTTCGATATTGTAGGATTATCCAGTTTTGGACTGTTCCTGGACTTCGTTTTTTCATAATCTTCCATTTTTTTTGTACTCGAATTACTCTTTCTCTTTACTTCTCTCTCTCTCTGTCAGATTGTTATGTGTCAGGCAAACTCTTCGCTCATCGAAGATCCTTAAAATTCAAACAGTGGACATTAAATTCCAATAATTGTCAATTTGAAATACAACTCTGTTCATCAATCCCAGGTCAATTTTTTTTTTTTTTCTTCAAAATAGTTTTAAAAAAGCCTCTCATTTTCAGATTTAAGTATCTCGCAGAAGTGGTGAAAAGTAAGAAGGAGCAGTTCCCTTAATATTTCTCAAATTAGCATCTCGTCTGATTTCTTGTCCTTACAAGGGATTGTTAACGTATTGATCGACAGCATCCTTGCTCAACATTTGTTTTCTATGTGTATTCTGTACTTGTTTTACTTGTGATCAGAATTTCTTGAATCGATATCCTATGTAATGTCATCTCATCATTTGTACTTGTTTCGGACTTATTAGAGAACCAGCACCAGTATTGTCGATTTATTTGATGAAGTACGATGTAGTGTGAGACTACCATTAAGATGCCTTATTTGACATTTCATTGCATTGTTGCACTAGATTAAAAGCACTGTAAAATTCCTTTTCTTTTTTTTTCACTAACAGCGACAGTCAGGACAATTATCAGTCCAAAACAATCTTGGCAGAACCATTACAGAAGTCATTATTATATCGAATGAAACCTCGTATAAGTCGTTTTATGCTTTCTCGTAAACGCTTCCAGTTCTAATTTGGACCAAAATTCCCTATATTGGGATAATAAATTAGTTCCTGTACGATAATGGTGCATTATTTTAAATCGAATTCGGGTGTATAAAATATCCTAAATAATAATTCTCTCTTTATTGCTGAAATTTTGATTTAAGTTGTTCGACAACAGCAAAATACATTTCATTATGTTGATTATTTTGTCACGTAAAGCAATCACAACCAAATAGATTTGCATTATTTATTTCGGATCTCATTTTCGTTATGCAAGCTTGCGAAAAAATTCAGTATTGTTAACTCTTTTCTTAATCCAAGAATATATCTCCCAAGCAATCATGTCTGCGCATAACTCTTTTCTTAATCCAAGAATATATCTCCCAAGCAATCATGTCTGCGCATATCATTGAGAAGACATGGAACTGATCAATCAATTGATATGGATCAGTGGTTTTGATTTTGACTATTACATCTCAGAATCAGTTTAAGCGAACATGTGGAACATATGCGTCGCAGCAGATTCGACATCACGAATGGGAACAGAAGCAAATTATGATGGACAGACTGATGAGTAGGTTTGTTTAAGAAATCTATTTCAGCTACAAGAAAAAAATAAAAGTGGAAAAAGGTAAAAGATGTTGGACTGAAAATTCGTTGAACTGTTAGGAAAGTATCATAAAGGAGGAGACCAACTGATGTAAGCATAAGCATTTATTTCCTGTAATATACAATTTGAAAAATTGAACTTTTTAGCATAAATGATTGCTCGTATTATATATATATATATATATATATATATATATATATATAATGCAGCAACAAATTCATTCGAACGCAATTCGTATAAAAAGTGAGGCACATTCGTCCATTGTATGAAAACAGCCCGTATTCAGTCGTATGTTTGAGTAACCTTAATATAGTTCTATAAGTTGTGTCAGTCATCAGGATAAACAAGGCATTTCGTTCCTCTAGGATAGTTTATCTTTATATGGTGAAGTGACCATGTGCAAGACATGATTGCGTGAACCTTATAAAAAGTGCTAATTGTCACACATTTAATCCACCAACTAATTAGAAGAAAACAAAACAGAAGTGATTCTTTTATCTAGATATCTCACAACATTTTGAGGTAATGAAGTTTCAAACCTGGACGTATACTTTTTATTGGAATTGTATATTCACCAATAAAATCGTTTGCTGAAGTTGAGTCGAAGTCTTTTACACAAAAACGAAGCAGTGCAAAATCAGGAAAATGAAGCGGAAACGTGAATGTTTCATTGAATTGTGGATTAAAACTGAAACATACTATTTCATAAACATTTGGGTCAAAAGTAGCCTCAAATATAGATATTTAACTTCTTTAAATAAATAGTTTCTATATACCAAAGAATATAAATTTGTGGATTAGCCATGTTACATATGAAAGATATGATTTCCAGGATATGTGGAGACAACGAGCAACACTCTCCGATAGTTTTTTAATGAAGCAAAAAAAAACCAAACTATTCATCCAATCAAAAAAATCATGATAAAAACATGCACCCGTTATTGCGTATGGTCTTTGTCCGGAATTTTCGGGAATCAGCCGGGATTCCAAAGACCTCAACAGTCACGTATGGATCGACAACATCATTTGCTTGGGATAGCTTCGGTAAATATTGCCCACTTATAACCTGAAATTCGAAAAACAAGAATGATATGAATGTGTCAGTGCATGCATCATATTTCATGTTTTATTCATGAAATATAATTAGGTATATTTTTTAAATTATTGGCAAATTTTCTGGCATCCAAAACAACTAATACTGAATATTTATGGATCCAAAACGATGAATACGACAATCAGTAAATCAACTCTCTGTAAAAAGTATAGCCATACTGAAATCATACATATTTTTTACTCAAATATAAACTGCTAAAACAGTTACAATCAAGAATCTGTTAACAGCTGTGAAAGACTATAAAATTAGTTTACCCCAACTAGCATCGTTGTTACAACTGCACTCGATACTTCAGGCATACGTGGATCTGAAAGACCAAACATTTTCATTTTGCATGAAGTTTGGATTCATTCCTTTAGTTTGTGTTATTCGGCTCATGGACACTGTGGGTCAGTACCATGCAAATCAATGTGGGACTTCGTATTCACTACCTTAATTTCTTAATCTTAGTTCTTAGCCTTTGAGATCCTTCGAAATTCCAAAAATAATTGCAGATACAATACTTATGAATTTTGTATCTTCGTCCACATAACTGAAGAATACTATTCCAACATAGATTGAGATACACCTGAATCTTGATAAGATGTCGTATTAACTTTCATTCTGAATCCTTATATTTATATACTTCAAAAAAAAAAGAAACCAACCAAGTCCATCAATAAGTTTCGTTGCTTTGAGCACATAACCACAATTACCATTAGTTCGGAACAAACCGTTAACTAGATCGAGATATTCTCCTGTAGTTTGCATATTCATTGCAACTGACTGTATACCACAAAGCCATGAAGGGATAGGATTCATGTTGCTTGAATCCTGCCGCAAACCTTTCGGGAACGATTTTACAAATCTTTTTGATGTATAAGCGGCAAGCGAATAACCGCTTTCCATATAACTTGTAACCTTTCCTTCGGATAAAGAACAGGAACCATCCATTGGATCTGAAGGCAATTCAAATTGTTTTTTATAATTTTGATAATGAATGGATTTCAAAACGCTTATAAATTACCAAAAGAAACAGTTCGTTTATAAATTCAGAACCAAAAGCGTTTGACCGGATAGCAAACTTAAAAATAAATTATGGAAGCTTTTTCAATTGTTCCAATCTCATAACAACCAATCCTTCAAATGCAAAATGAAAACATACGTTCATCAATATCTTGAAAGATGTTATGCGAAAGTTTAACAGATGGTAGTGATATCAACTGAGAAAATTCTGGGTCGAGTTTGATGGTGTTTTTACTTCCATTGTTATCTTCAATTATTTCGTCATTATCCTGATCAAATTTTCGGTCAGGACCTCTATCTGACCTCAGTTTTTTGCCGCGCAACAGATACTTATTCTTCAAAGCATTTGGAGAAGGTAAAGGTTGAGAAGCTCCATTATCCGGACGCATATATATTTTATCACTTAATACCTAAATATAAATAACAGAAAAATTTATAGCTCTAGAGAAAAGTAAGAAAATGAATATTTCGCATGAAAAAGAACATGAATATTTTGAAACAAAATACAGTGCGAGAGATAAAGAAAATATTTAAAATAATTGAAAATATATGGTCAGAACTAACTTCTTTAAAAATGCGTGCCATTGCTTTCTGCTGCGGTAAACTAACATGATTCTCGATGGTCAATATCACCGGATAAGGGTTTGTTTTGAAGGCATACGCATCAATTTCTTTTAATGCATCTTTCAAAGTAATCTCTCTGATAAACGTACGTTTATGAGTAATACATGGCTCTCCTTCTTCGCCGTCAAAAATGTCTACTGAAGCAGTACAATTTGATCTCAAATTTGAAAATGCAATCACTAAGAATGAAACTTAGTAAAGTTTACAATAAAAATGATAATAATACATACACTCTAAAAGCCGTACACCCTTTTTTAGCGCATTGATATAACCTTCAACAGTTGCTTCACCCTTCATCTGCAATCCAGTGAGATAGGTATTGTGACTTGAGTTAATGTAATAATGACTTAGTGTATGATTCATATCCTGGAAAACTCCTTCATGTCCAGGCTTCATGATGCTGCCCCATTTACCAAGTAGTAATCGACGAAAACCTGAAAATGAATCAGAACTCCTACAACTGACTTTAAAAATGATGATGAACTTTCAAATACAGTCAGAGCATATATCATTTACAGTGCAACATGTATTGGCTCCATCTTTTTTTAATGATTCTTTTCCTTAATTACCAGCTGCGTCGAGGTGCTCTGATATTTTTAAAAAAAAAAAAACTTTCAGATTTCTAGGATGACAACCTATATCATTCTTCGTCAAGCAACAGTCAAGATTGCCGATGAAACTATTTAGTGTATAGAAGTAATTAAATTGCAAATCCTATTTATTAGAACAATAAAATTAAGTGGAATGTAATTCAAAATCAGAAAATTCGAAAATTAGGTGGAATGTAATCCAAAATCCAAATATAATGCGGCACCTATGGGTCCAAGTATTTTTATGCTTTGTTTTGGTGTTTCAAAATAGTCGATAATTGATGCAGCCTTCTTTTCATCAATATCATCAAACTGAAAATAAAACTGTAAATATAGTTTATTGAGGAAATTCTTTCTTAACCTGAACTATGTAAAAAAAAAAAATAGAAACCATGCATTGTTTTGAAATGATGCGTTGCATTTCCAATCCTTTAAGAATCAAAAAAATGCATGTTAAGTAATTAAGTGAATGTACTGTGGAATACCTGTTGTTCGATACTTAAAAATGTTTTCAGATCGAGAACAGACAAAGCTGGGTCATTAGTTGCACTGAACATCCTCATTGTATGTTTCAAATCCGGACGCTCTGTTAGGTGGGAGAAGAAATTGATGAATTCATTTTCGTCTAGCTGCCCATCACTTTTGCCAAAAGAATCTGATTGCTGAAAAAGTTGAAGTATTACTTACATTGCAGGAAAATTCAAAGATACTAAGAAGCACATCAACTGCAGAGGCGATGAATTTATGATGAAATAACTGGCAGACTGGAATGACAACTAGATTATTCCCTCAAATTCGGATGCAAAAACTTTCAATAGCTGAAAAGAACAATTATGAAGATAAACAGACGTGAACTCCATTGGCGCAAATCTGGAGAAAAAAGAATGAATTTTGACATAAATCATTCATTTATGAGCCTTTGAAAAATGACCGTGTACAAAGCACGTGCATATTCGTTACTGATTTGCAGATTCAGCGTTTTCAGCAACTTCAATACTTCATCAAAACTTAATTTGCCTGGAAAGATTTGTTGTAAATCCTCATTATAAATGTTATAGAATAAATTAATGCAAGCAAATTCCTCCCGATTTAAACAAAAATTTAGGATTTATGTTCCATTCTGTGGAATTAAAAATCATCAAATATATTGAATACTCATTTCAGAGAGTCGTTAAGAAATTATGAAATTAACTGACCATTTTTGTTTACATCAGCCTTTCGGAAATTATCCAAAAGCCAGCGCTCTTCGTCAAAGTACACGCGCTCTTGATTTTTCTTATCGATAAGATATTGCAAACCCTTCACAAACTTATCTCTCACGGATGGATTTTCAGTAGCAAAATCAACCGATTTGTGGAGGATATGTCGACGAGTTAAAATTACAGACATACACATTTCTGCCTTCAATTTTTATTCGTTAAACCGAAAAAAAAAAGCACCAGCAAAATTTAAATAGTGAGATGAAATTAATAACCGATATTTTATGAACATTCATAAGTGTTGTCGACTAATGTGTAACAGGAAATGATGAGATTTAAAAAAGTAATGAATCCTCATTACAAATTCCAGTATGCTACTGTGCAAATTTTAAGGCATTAAAAAGATTTCTTTCACCTTAAACAGGGAATGAGACAGTCAACAGATATTATATGGTCACAGGTAGCTTCCACCAGTAAGAGAGTATAGCAGTTTGTATATATGTTCAATCTCGTACAGAAACCAGAAATATGCCCGTAATTTAAGGTCAAAAACTAATCAACTTTTGCATTTTATTAAATCCATCCTTTAAAAGACCACATACACGCATTCATATAAATATGCACAAATATTCATATTTTGATGTCCATACCAATTTTAAATCACAAAAATGAAATTAACCTAACCGTAACTTTTTCTCGAAAAGAATATATCTTGGAAGCTTTGTGGAGGTTATCAGAACTGAATCCCTTACGTACCTCCGAAATATCACCAATATTTACTGAAAAATAGCGATTTGTGCTGCAGCATTTTCGCAAAATTGCAAATTTTCGGTTCCATTTTAAGATTAAAATATAGATGAAGGTATTTAGTGGTTTGTTTTAAAGCAATGAAATCCCATAAATATTGGAGAACCGACGGAAAAGGCTCCTTTTCTATGAAAAATGACAGAATTTTTAATCACAAGGTTTGAAAAAATGATTTTCAATAAAGTACACACAACATTTCCCGAAATCCTTAAAAAGCTACTCGTAGCGATAAGTATACCATCCTGCAAACGTCTTACCACTGTAAAAATGAAAACGATTATGCAAGTTAAAAAAAATGAAATTATGACACACTTTACTTCACTAATTAACAAACTAATTTAAAAAATTAGCAACTTGCCAGATTTGAATTTTAATGGCACAAACTTCCAGCAGGCAGCCGAATGATAACATAGCCATTTTTGGTCGTCCACGTAGATTTTTCGAGGTGTTAACAAACGACCCGTTTTGATCCGACACATCGTTACACCCTTTTGGCATAATTCTAGACATTCTTTGAAATCATCTTCTTTTGCTACCGTTATTTCATCATCCATGACGATCCTGAAAAAATCCGGAATACCATAACATCCAAGAAACTTGATAAACTCGAGTATACGAGCAGATTGGAATTTTATCTTTGGTATGAGATA
>KZ269997.1:594270-638080 GCA_002249935.1 Onchocerca flexuosa | reverse complement strand
AAAAATCCGGAATACCATAACATCCAAGAAACTTGATAAACTCGAGTATACGAGCAGATTGGAATTTTATCTTTGGTATGAGATAAAACTAGCAATCAGATGACGGAAGTATAACAATGCACACAATGCATACATAGTAACAAACATGTATACTGCATGTTCAAAATTTAACAGCGTGTAGAAAACATTTGGGAATCGATTGGCTGGAGGATGGGCGGAATTGATGAGACTTTTGACGATGAAAAATTGAGACATAAGTTGAAACATGAGACATGAAGTCTGGGATTAAAAATGAATGTAAGACGACTAGAGCTATCCGGATATCCAGGAATCATGGAATAGACAGAGAAAAGGCAAAGAGGGAGAGAGAGAAAAAAATTATATGGATGCTTTTAAAACATACAAAAATAATCAACGACACAGGACAAAAAATTTAATCACAGTTGTATTTTTTTTCTTATTTTTAAAGTCAATTCAACCAAAACAGAGAGAAGAAAATAAATATATTATGCAAAAAGGCGTGAACAATGTATTGATTTTTGCTCTCATTAGAAAGAAAATTTTGACGATGACTCTGCAATCAATCAATAATATATTTAATTTCAGTCTGCAAAAACTAAAATTCATAACATTTCTCATCTGCAAATTGTTCGTACAAAAAGTTTAGTTAAAACCAACTTTACCATTTCACGGGAATGGTTTCAGAGTGTATTCTGGAAATTCAGTACAGGATGGAAATTCCTTCCATTCTGTAAACAATCATTCCTTTGGCGTTCTGTTAAAATTTGTGCTAACAAAATGTTTTGCTTATTTCAAATATTTTCTCGTAATTCAAAATATTGATTAATCAAATTCAAGTATTTTGAAATAAATGTACTATCTAAAATGCGTACATCAGATTTGCTCTTGAAACTATTGCGAGTTTCTCGAATAAATACAAATTTACTAAAAACGCAAACAAATATGAAATGCTAGATTTCAACTTTTACTTTCAAAGGAGCAACATGTCATATCACATAAACGATTACAACGATCATACATGACAAATGTACGTCAGTTAAGAACAAAAGTTCGATTAAATATAAATTTCCTGCAATTATCAAACTAATATTTTAACTTACCATAGAATGATTATCTTACTCGTCTAATTATTTGGTGCAAAGCGATTTCCCACTGATTGCGTCGCAAATCCTGCATATCGAAAATACCTTTTTTTTCTCTACTTGTTTGCGATGTATTATTAAAAAGTACAAATTCATGCACTGATAATGAAATCAAACATGATAATTTGCTGATACGCCATGAATGATACTTACCTGTGCTAGCACTGATAACGTCAATCAGCATCGCAATTTCAGTTTCAGAAAACATTCTCAACTGACACCGCAATTTTCACTTAGGCATACGAAGCGGGATGAAAAATAAGCACCATCGGCCGGAACACCCAATTTTTCGTTCACATCAATCGATCTGTTTTCTGTTAAAAAAATTCGAAGGGGAAGAAAAGTTGCAATTGGAGGAGATGACTTCGCAATGAATGTTCGAAGAAAGTGCTAATTTAATGGAATTGAAAAGATGAACAAAATGTGCGTATCAACAGATCAATAAATAAAATTCAAAAATTATCCAAATTTTGATTGCTTTCAAGAATTATGTCTTCTTTATTTCTACATCTATTCTAGATAAATAAAAATGTGAATGTTCATTGTTACTTGCCACATAACTTCTCAAGTTCTTGACCGATTGATTTGAAATTTTCATACAACACTGCACTCGAATGGGCGTCTGTTTTTACATAGATAATGAGCGTTTTCAAGAATTCTCGGATTATTAAACCTGTCGCACTTCGCGTGGCCGACCCAGCTAGGAATGAATAGAATGTGAACAAGGAATACAAGGCATAACATAACATGCTTGTGGAAATTTTCGCCTACCTATGCTTAACCAGTAGTTTCAATCGTTTTTGCGGAAGTACACCTTCCGGATTCGGTTGTATCTCTGGATTTGAAATTGTTTTGAAATCTTTCATTATTTCGTTCCGTCAGACTTGCCGGATGCTGTCGACATAATGATAGAAGCTTGATTCAAAATTACTAAAGTACTAATTTTTCAGTTAAATGAGGAACTAAATAAAATGAGGAATATTCCTGAAAAAAAAAAGCCCACGTACAGTATGAATTTTATGAAATTATGTCTGACGTGAAATAAACGTGAAAACGTATTCATGGCAGTGTCAAAATATGACAATCAGAAACAACTAGAATAATGGTGATAATCGTGATATTGTACTAGAGTTAATTGAGGTAAATTATCACGATACTAAAAGCTATAAGTTTCATTTCGCAATTTTCCAATCATTTGGATCAGTGATAATACTTGAAATTGGGTCGAGGAACTTATAAAGTTTAAAGTTTTAATCTGGTGTAATCTCGTCTCCATCAATTTTCATTACAAAATGAGCCAGGTGCAATTAGACTTGATTAATGTAATTAACTTGCAGCTGAACAAAATATTTTAGAATGAAATGCCAAGCCATTTGTTTCTTTCTCAGTACTTCGTAAGAAAATGAATTTTCCGAACGATTTCTGATGAATCAAAGAAAACTGAATCATCTAGCATCGAGTAAAATGTTAGCATTTTAATTTTCGGATAGCTTGATTTTCAGGAAAACCGTCCATTCTATTGTAAATTTATGATCAGGACTAATAAAATTATGATAACATCAAAGTGTCAAGATCAGGCTGGATCAAGTTCGTTTCATAAAATTCATAATAAGGAATGTTGAACTGAAAGTTTTAGACTCCAGTTACAACCAATGAATCATGAATCATGAATATCGCTTCTTGCTTTGGATTCTATCAAATGACATTTTTGGGATGCAAATGAGTGATTTCGTGAGAAAAGAACGATTTTAAGACTTCCGAAATGTCATTTTCATCTTTGAGAGATCAAGCATTTAAAAATTATTCTGGATTCATCAGGTTCAAGAGCGAATGAAGATGAAATTTAAGCAGCTAGATTCGGCAAATTTTATATTCAAAATCATAAATAGATTATTTTCCTGTTTCAAAGGTTCTTTCTAAAATCAAGTAAATTTGCTTTTTTTTTTCTTCAAACTATTAAAAAAGAAAAATGCAAATAATTTGAATAGACTAGATGACGAAAAAAAAAAAAAAAAAAAACATGTCAAATTAATTCCTTGGAAGAATTCCTTTGCTGAAATTTCCGATCTATTTCTTTCAAATCAGCATAGCACTATTATTTACCTATGGTGTTTGTGATCGCTGATTATTGTCCATAAATGGTTTTTTTGTGGATTCAAATTTTGCTCATCTCTTTTCCTCTCTCATAAGCTGATAACGAATAAATCTGTAATGTAAAGATTTTTATTATTTTAAACTAAAAATAGCTTAATGAGAAGAAAGCAATAATTAATGGCAAATACATCGTCCTAATCAAAACAACAATATCACTATTGGAAGGAAGTAAAAGTTACCACAAAATCATGAATTGTTAGATGAAATGATCGAAAAAAAGCTGTTCAAATTTTCGATAAATATTGAATGTACGAAAGAGCAAAGGAAAAGATGAATCTCTTTCGTGTTAGCCATCCCATATGTTGGCTCAATCATCATTATCCTTTTACTCGAAATATATCACATTTATATCTGAAATGAATAATTCATTTCAAATATATCTGTTATGGCGGTACAATTCAATCAGTACTGAATGTTTACCACAGTACAAGTATTATATATACATATATCAAGATATATGTATATATATACATGAGAATGCTTGAGTGTATGTAAGGGTGGAGTCGAGAGTGACGTTCGTGAAGGAGGAACGAGTTGTTATTGCCAGCTGACTTTAAATGAATGGGCAGTTCAAAGTTAGTTCTTTAACGAACGATCAACTTTTCGGATATTGAATTTTTCGAGACGATAACGTTATCAGCATTATTACTTTAACGGTTGAAAAGATAGAATGGTATCAGGCGGTTATCGAGTTGGTATGCATCTGATAACAACAGCATTAAGACTTCTTGAACCAAGAGTTGATGATGATTTCGTGGATCGACTTCATTATCTCTACACATCAACCATGTTCTTTTTATTTTCCATCATTGTATCAGCCAAACAATATGGTAACAATTTCTTACCTTTTTACATATTTACCTTTTTTTTTGGTTTTTTTTTTTTTCTTTTGCATCAAAACTGGTATAGCAAAAAGATGCTACGTTAATAGCCTTCAAATTTGCTTCATTTTTTATGAAAATTAAATAAAATTATCCTAAGATGAAAAAATGCAACATCGATACATTTTTATCGTTCATTTATCAGAATTTTTGTGATAGACGAGAAAAAAAATTATGGATGAGGTATTTTCTCGAAATTATTCGAAAGCTATTATTATTATTTTTTTTTTTTTTTTTTTTAACTCCAGAGCATTCTCACTTCAGTTTCAATTCTTGTTGATAAATGACATTTTGGTAACTGAGAACATCTTGTACTTTTTTATCCCAGAATTGAAATCAATTTCGCGAAGTTGCAGATGAACTTTTTTCACTTTTGTTGCTTACATGTGTCGTTCTGGAAATGAAAAATTGAAGAATGTGAGGTTCGAAAATTGCAGAGCTGAAATTTCCATTTAAAATGATGATAACAACTTAATTAAACACATAATATCAATATCAATCTAGGCAACTTGTCTCCTTATTAATAATAAAGTAATATGTTGCTTGGATTGATCATCTGTTACTTCAAGACTAATTAATTAATGATTTTGTACTGAAAAAACTTCTCACTATACATACACAGCTGCAAAAACGTAGCAGTATCACTAATCATTTCTCGAACGCATCATCCTGTTAAATCTGAAGATAAAAAACGAAAATGAAATCTTTTTTCAACAAATCCAGATTAATTTTCATATTTCGTTTTTTAGGCCAACCAATTGAATGTTTTGTACCAGCGCAATTTACCAAAGCCATGGAACAGTATACGGAAAATTACTGTTGGGTTCAAAATACCTACTGGGTGCCATTTCAGGTAAATTGTTCTAATATCTCAATTGATTTCTGTTACTTGCATCATTTTATGATGCAAGTAACAGAATCACTAATCTACTACATGAAAAAAGAACAAGAAAAGATTTTCTATGAATAGTTGATATGTGCATTAAAAAAAAAAAAAAAAATGCTTTCTGCTTTACAAAATAGAAGTGAAAATGAATTTTTCCCTTATCATTTCTCTTTCTTTTTTTCTTTTTTCGTTGAACATTCTACGGGTATTGATGTCTATTACAATGTAGCAAAGGATGGACTTTAGATGAGCAAAAAATAGACTGAAGCAGAAATATGTTTTTGTTGTTATTTTTGTTGTTCGGCTTTTTTTTTTCTTTTATCAGTATTATCAATGTACACATACACATAGAGAATGTATGCGCACATTGACAACTGATAGATTACTTCGATCGTTCGATCAAATCATACAATCACTTGATTGAGCGATCAAATTAATCTGTCATTCATTCATTTTTACGGCAAACTATTGATATTCCAATTTCGTTCAAGAATTCCTCTTGTAAAAATATGATGTTTTCTCTTTCTTTTTTTTTATTAGAAGAAAAAATTAACTGAAAAAAAAAAAACAATATTTTCTAATATTTATGTTATATATTAATAAATAAATTATGACAAGAAAGCTTGTTAAAATTGAATTTACTAAATTCTTAAAACTATTCAAAGTTTTGAAATTTGAAATGATTCACGGATTTAAAAATTTTTTTGTTTTCGAATTTATTCCTATCATTTCACAATAAAATTATGTTTCGAATGATCAAAAAACTTCTATTACTGAAATCGCAAATGATCGAGAAAAAAAATTAACTTTCGCTGGATGTTATCAACAATCACATCGAATTTATATCGAATTTAATGTTATCAACAATCATGTCGAATTTATAATGGTGATAACGATTTACTAGCGAGAAATTATTATAGTTCTAAGCAATATTGGGCTAAAATAACTATTGTCAAGAATTTTGTTAAAGGATTTAATTCCAAATCGTTTGGATGATCGAGAACATCGACAAATTGGTTATTATCAGTGGGTTCCATTTGTATTAGCTATTGCAGCTATCATGTTTCATATGCCATCAACTATCTGGCGAATACTTAGTACACAATCAGGTGATAATCTGCTTAATATGCTCATTATCATAAATTTTCTCGAATTCCAATTTCAATAAGATGAGTTAATTTAATTAGTCGTCATGATTGATTTGCATATATAATTGATAAAGGCATTAAATGTTTATATCAATTATTTATTTATTTTCGTTTTGTCAATATTTGTTCAATTGCCGTTACCACTAGAACTAATTGCAATACTTAAAATTTATCTCTTAAACTGCGTTCGGGATGCTGTATTCCGGCAAATACTATATTCCGAGGGAGTTAATACTTGGTGTAATATTTTCGGAAGCTTGATCTCTCGTATCACTCATCAGTGTCTTTTAATGGGGCTGGTATTTCTTGGAAGCTTTTATTTTGCCCAAGGCCAGAAATTATCGATTTCTGTCTCTGTTGTTTATTGTCATTTAAAATGTTGGTCAGCATTTGACTGGGAAAAGATATTCGGTTGCAAGGCGAGGGTTTTTCTATGTATGCAAAAGAGCAGAAAATTAAAAATTATCACTTTTCACATTGAGCAATAAGAGGAGAAGAAATGATGCTCGAGTATTTCTTCGCCAAATGTGATAGCTTAAATTAAAAATAAACAATTGATGAAAATCGATAGTAAAACTGCAGGACTAAACATGTCACTGGTGATACAATTGGCAAGCCAGGATCAAAATGTCGATCCGTTAATACGAGATCATTCTGTTGAAGTTTTGACTAGGCATATTGATGATGCGCTCAAATATCAACGTGATTATGGTAGTCGAAATAAAAGTGTGAGTATTTTATGTCAAATATATCTATGAAATCGAATTTCAGCATCTAGTCTGTTGCAAGAGTAAGTACTGATTTGATAGTATCGGAAGCATCTCAGAAGATTCATGTAAACAAAACGGATACTAAAATTTGCTGACAGAATAAAGGTAAACGATCCGAATCAATGATAAATTAACCAACGAGTAAATCTGATGATCTGACATGAGTATATATGACAACTTGAATAGTGATATTCAAAATCTTTCTTTTTTTTGTTTTTTTTTTTTCTTTTTTCTTCAAGAAATTGACATACAGTAGTGTCGAAATCCAGCTATGTTCATTAATATAAGAAGGAAAGCGCATCAATTCAAGATGAAACAAGAAAGTTCATTAAGAACGCTCCAGTTCATCTGAAAAAGCAATCCTAATATGCTACATTTAATTGCAATCTTATCTGATATTTTGGAAAAAGATTGAGAAAATTAATTATATCTTTTGTGGTGCGCAAAAGCTTATTTATAGGCTTGCGCAAATATCCGAAGCATATTTTAAAGCTAATTAAAAATTTCAATCGCACATAGCCATATCTTACTGATTTTCACTCCTGATAAAGGATTAAATTAATTTTTTTTTTCGCGACCTAGAATTTATTTCCAGAATTTGTAATAACTAAAAATTTTTTCGAAATAATTTTTCAAGTATAGCTTTATATAGAAAGAAAAATATGACACATACAAAGTATGATTCACAAAAGAAAAAAAAAAAGCTTATTTAACAGTTTTACAGAATTTTTAATAAATTTAAAATCTCGATTAATTTGTCAAATGTGAAAACTTTAATATTAATTTCAGGTATATCTATTTGCGGTGCTAAAATTAGGTAAAATCTACGGTGCTTATGTATCAGTTCTTTATCTCTTCGTGAAATGTTTACATCTATGTAATGTCATCCTACAATTTATTATGCTTAATAATTTTTTGGAAACATCCAGTTATCCATTCTTCGGCGGTCATGTACTCTATGACCTCATCATGGTATAATTTTTACTCGACATCACAGTCCAATATCTCAGTTTTACGCTAAAATTATTTCATAAGTTCATTCGAAACTGAATAGCTGGGAAAAATCTCATATGAGAACTTTCTCTGATCACTGATGCTAGTCAAGATGCATTTGTGAAGTGCAGTAGTTTTTTATGCCAAATATCAATTGCTTATCAGAATCGATTCCTTATCTGAAGAATATAGTTAGAACTAAAATGTCATGCTAGCTAAATTTATGAAAAGCAAATCCATTTGCATGCAATACAAAAAGTTCAACGTAATTGCATCATATTTAGATGTGTTATAGATGCAAACATTATTTAACATATGCGAAACTGAATCCATTCTAGTAAGCGGGGTCGAGAATTTCAGGGTCGAGAATGGCATGATTCAGGACGTTTTCCACGTGTAACACTATGTGATTTTGAGATACGGGTTTTGGGTAATATCCATCGACACACGGTGCAGTGCGTTCTTGTTGTTAACATGTTGACGGAAAAAATATTCCTCTTTTTGTGGCTTTGGCTTCTACTACTCTCATTTGGTACTGCCGTAAATATGATCATCTGGACATTATCATTATCACTTGCAGACTGGCGACATGCATTTGTCACCAAATTTTTGGAATGTGAATCTAATCAAACTCATCGTTTTGTACATCATTTTCTTCGTCCCGATGGTGTACTCATTCTACATGTATGTTTGTCTTCAAATGGAAATTTTATCAAATGATTTGTAACTTTCTATTATTGATTATACTTAATTTTAATTTAGAAACTTAATTTTGGTAGGGATAGTATGATGGATGAGAGAATTCATTATCACCAGTTATCATCAAAGATCTTCAAATCTAAAAAGCTTCCATATTTCAACTTTTCAAAATAAAATGGAAATATTTGCCAGTAATTCCTTCTGAACTTTTCTTATTATTCATTCTGTTTATAACTACTCAATTTAGGGTAAATTAGTCACAAATTTAAAAAAGAATTACAGGACAATCGGCCATTTAATGCAGCGCATACGATAATGGTACCACTATATACACCAAAAACTTGTTTACAATATTAGTCATCAAAATCATACATCATTTAATTATAAAAGCTGATCAATCAGCTAATCAATCGATACTGCATATCTTTCTAAAGCAAAAATTTCCAGATGATTGCTTCACATGGCGGTAACATTGTGTGTGCTCGTCTTACGGAATCTTTATGGATGAAATTTTTGCAACGGAGTGGCAAGTTAACCGTATTTGACGTTGAAAAAGCAGTATGCCCGGAAGAACGAAGTGGCAAGAATGGCAATAAACACATGGATGAGGGAAGTTGGCGTGAACCTACGTTGCCACCTCCGATGCCTTTACTAACTTCTACGCAGTTCGTCTAACAGTGCACGTGTTGTCACGCAGAATCCTGAAATAGTAAAATGGATCATCATCGAACAGCACTATCCCAAAGAACGTATCCCAAAGAAGTTTTGTAATATAGATTTAGGGAAATATACTTGTTTGGTTGTACAAATTTTTATAAAATTAGTCCGTGGGATATCGACAAAGATTTCGCATTCATTCATTTGAAATTTCATCAAAATAGTAGAAATCTAAACTTGAAGAAATTTTTATGTCTAAAAATTAACTAGTTTGATGGAATAGATATTAGATAAGTAATATTATTTCCTGAATGCCATGTTCAGCGATCGCGGATCTTTGTATCATTTATCATTTTTCCATTGTTAATGAATGATCAGCTAAAAGTGACTTTTTTTTTTTTTTTTTTTTCAACGATCTCATAAATTGCTATGATAAATTTCATAAAAATAAAGCATATTTTTCTTGCTTAATTTTCTGAAAGATTGATGAAATATCGCAGAGAGAACAACATTGATCATAGTTCGTGGAAAGAATCAAATTTCGAACTGTCAAGAAATGATTTAAAATTCAACCTCTACCTCCTCCTTCTCTGCATTGTCTTTACTATTCTCTTCGCCTTGCCTTTTCAAAAGATATTTGAAAATTATTTAGTCAAAAGATGACCCTTATTCCACCTGGCAGGAAATGGTTCAAATTTTGCTCATTAAACTTCAATTTTCCTTCCAACTTTTTCGAAGAAGACTTGGCTTAAGGCTTGACGACCAAATTATGCTCAATAGATCACGTTATACTTAACTTTTATATTTTCTGGAAATATGAAGTCATTGAATGACCACACGATTATATCCGGATTGCAGATGCACATCGGAAATTAGTCTGATAATTTACTTTTCAAAATGTACTCTAAGCCAAAATTAAATCCATCTTGTATTGAAGCAATTTGATTTTCATTTCGATCAAACTCATAAATCCCCACGTTATCAGGATTAATTGACTTGGTCATTCATATAGCTTGTTATACTGCGATTTTATGATCTATGTATATTGAATATGAACTGAAAGATTGTTTTTTCTCATTTTGAACTTTGATCCAAATTTATACCATAAAGTTTATTGAGAAATGATTCCAAAAAAAAGTTGAATTTGTTAATGTAACTTTGAAAATCTTATAATTTATCTGTCTTTCTTCCTAGCTATTTCATGATTTTTTCTTCCGCAATATTTGATTTATTGTAATTTTTGAAATTTGATGAATTGAGAAAGTGAATATATATATATTTTTTTTGCCTATTTCACTGCTCATTTGTGATAATAATTATGTGAATAAAAAAAAAAATAGCATCTTTTAATAGTTTGTTCTATCCCCTGTTTTATTGAAATTCACTTCCCTTTTTTTTGGAGGAAATAATTAAGGATAACAATTAGTATGTCACATATGATAAAGACTGATGCTGATCTTCAGCCAATCAACGATCCTTTCTTTCTTTTCTTTAAAAACTGATTCATTTTGACGATACAGAAGCATAATACAAATCATGATACAAATTATATTCGTAATTTCAACATTCATAATTTCTCGACAAAATTTCTGTTATAAAAAAAATTTTCTATCTGGATTCAATAAAAGTTATAGTTGGCAGTGTCGAATAGATCAATTTCCATTCTAACAACGTTCTTGAATTTCACCTGCAAAAAAGATTTTTGTCTTCATATTAAAATAAAATATTACAAATTTCACTTTGCAATATGGAAGAAGAAAAAAGAAATAGAAATTTTTAGAAATATCTGAAAATTTTTCAGACAAATTTCGCACGTTCAGAATCTCTTCTTTGAATTTCTATCTCGTAATCAAACAATTAATCGAAATTTTAATTTATTTTTTCAACTTTTCATTTGCTTTCAAAAATTTTAAAGCATTTATTGTCATAAGTTCAGCAGAATTTTCTATCTCTTTTCTTTTTTTTTTTTTTTTTTTCAATTTGTTAAAATTTGCTTGCAAAAATATATCCAAAAATCCACTTGCAATCGTCTTAATTGCTAATTATTACTCACCGTGTTATGCTTGCTAGTCTCTTTTACAGCCAAATTTTTGATGCTGATATATTAAATTGAATTTATTTTCAAAATTAAATAAATGTTATTATAAATAGCTATATTCTGATATAATTCAGCACTATTAGATAGAAAATTTGTATTTTTTTTTCTTTTTTTGCAATTTTAACAATTTTATTTGAAGCGAATCTTGTTGATGGCCATCAATTTTGAACTTTTCCTTAACAGATTTCTAGTTGCATGCTATTTCACGAGATGTCACAGAGTTAATTATCGCTTGGCTACTTGTTAAAAACTTAAATAAATCAGTCGATAAGTAAAGTAGCTAAATAATTTGCTTTACTAGGATAATGTACTAATATATATAATCTAAAAAGGGCCGACCTTCTTTGAGGCCAAGACATTTGCCCCATTCAATGATGGAAATGTTGCCATCATTATTGACATCACAATTCTCCAGGAATGGTTTGATACATGATTCCATGGGAATAACCGGTGCTGTGATCGGAATCAATTCATGATGGGATACATGCTTATCATGAGGCTTAATATCCAAATCACAGAATTTCCATATCACTGGATAGACATGCTTTTTCTCGTCATCAGATTCTGCTTCTGCAATCAATTCTTCCCATTCCAAATTATGCAATTCTCGTCGTTTCTTCATTTCTCGCATTACCTTCAATTTTTCTTTTTTTTTTTTTTTTTAATCAAAATTTTATTCCGAATAAATGCCTTTTCTAAACACTTTCAAAATGAAACAGTACCATATGGATTATGATTACATTTTATCATTTTTTTTTTTTTTTTTTTTTTTGATTTTGAAATTATTGATGCTATTTTTTTCTTATTTATTTCTATTTACATCACACTATAAGCCAGTAAAGTATCGTTAATTTCTTTATAAATAAAAGCAAAAATGGCTGACTCAAAATCGCCAAAAAAAAAAAAAAAGATTATTTTCAATCAGCAGAAAAAAAAGTTTTTAATTAAATAATTGAAAATACTAAATTGCAGAAATTTGACAATCGATAAGTATTTAATTTGATAATTGAAAAACTAAATTGCAAAGAAAGTCCATTTTTCAAAAGACATTCCGAATGTTTCAATTTTAAACAAAGTAATAAATATCACGTCAAATTTAGTTTCAACAGTACTAGAGCAATTGTCAACAGCTGTTTGCATTTTTCTTCCAAAAGCCGTAAAATGTCATTCGGTAAATTCTATTGAAATGATTAAATGAATTTTAGTTTCTTTCTTTGTGAAATCTTTTTTTAGTATCCGTCAATTATACACTTCTGTCGAGCGATTTTCGCATATATTTCCTGCAAAGATTTTCACTTCATTATTCTAAAAAACTATGTTAAAATTGAAAATACCTGAAAGAGCCAGTCAGCCATTCGTACTGGAAATTGAACCATCAATTCGTCGGTACATGGTTCAAGCTGCTTGCAAGCACCCAAATATTCCAAATGTACTTTTGAATTGGCCTTATTCTAAATGATAATTATTATTTCCTCATTAATTGGTATCACTAATCGAATATTTCATGAGACTTTATACTGTTAAAAGAGAAGTACACTTGAAAATGCAATAATTTGCTACATTGTTGCGGAACATTAAGATAATACGTCATGAGCCAGTAAACCGAAAATAAAATTCATGATCCAGCAATTCGAATGTAGTTCATGATCCGATAAAATCAAAAGTATATTCATGAACCGGTAAAAAGAAAAGTGAAAAAAAAATACTTCTTTTTTGTCAAAATTTTATCCAGTATTAAGTTTTAATGAATTTTCTTATAAGTATTCTCATGGGTGTTAAAGACATTGACTAACTTTGCAATCTTTGAATTTATGTTTGCAAAGGCATCTTTCGCGGTAAAGTTCGCACAACGATGGAAATGTCTCGTTTGTATTACTGCAAACCTGAAAATATCATTTTTTAGAAAAATTATGTTTAATTTTTGTGATTTTTTTTTTTTTGAAAACGTAATCTTCAGAACTCTTTACAGTAAGATGTACTTCCAATCATCTATTTTATTTTTCTGTTGGAAGAACAAATTTATACAAGCGAAAAATTAATATGATAAAATAAATGATTAGCAAGATTTCAATTTTGAAAATTTAGATTTCTGTTTAGATTTAAGCGGAACCTGATCAAGCGGGTCATCATCTAATGATGGACATTTCGAAATGCATTCACAAACTGGTTCACCTTTTTTGTCCACAATGCATTCTTTACCCCATCCACAAATATGATCTTCACAAGGATTCTTTGGTATTGTTGATGCTGAAACTTTTGCAAATTTAAATCTTTTTCAATTTCTACTTTAAAAGGCATTTTTCATTTGGCACTAAATGGTTAGACTAAATTTTGGAATTTTCAGATCCGAATTATGTCAGTCGGAAATGTACTAATTAGATTCGATAATGAATATTTCTACAAAATTAAAAAAAAATTGAGAAATAAAATGTTGTTGCCGGTGCGATTTTTGAGTATGTCATCATGTTAAAAACTTTCAAGAGAATTAATTAAACAATCAGAACTGAAATTTCAATCACACTTTTCCTAATTATTCATCATTTATCATGATTTTGAGCATTGATCAAATTTAGGACTATATCAAAAAAGATTTAAATTTATTAACGATTGACTTTAGCCTAACTATAATTTCTCGAGCTTTTTCTCGGATAACTTTTAGAAATGATAAAATAAATAAACCAGGTTTAGGTTTTTTTGTTGGCTCTGTGACGCGTTCATCAATATTTTCCAGTAGCGTTTCTAGTTCATCCCAGTCATTTCCTTTTTTCTAAAATTTTGAAAAAATGTTTTGAAATTTTTAATAAAGTCTTTCTCGTATAAGCAGTACCTTTTTTTTTCAAAAAAAAAATATTTTAAAAGGAAGAATATGGTGAAATATATGCAACAATACAAAATGTAATAAGGAAACAGTGGTTCAAAAATATTTTGACCAAAAAAACGAATCTCTTAAAAAGTTAGAAAACTAGTTATTAATTGACAGTTAATCAGCCAATTCAGTATCAGATGAGTGGATTGTAAATTGAAACAATTCTTTTGATATTCTAAAAAAAAGAAAAAAAATCGAGCATGGCAAAGTTCAAACTTGTCCAGGATTGATTGATTAATAGTCAATCATATCTTCATCCAAAACATTAGTTCATTTCAATATTGTAAAAATATAATTTTTTTTTTATTTTTTACTTTTTACAAAAGGAAATCACAAGTAATTTTACTATTTATAATTCTTTTTGTCTTTTCTCCTGATTAAAATATCAAATAACTCTGTGTAGTGTATAATTGTGCGAAAATGAAAAAAAAAAAAGGATGAAGCTGTCAGATTGATATAATTTAACATTTTGCAGTGACATTTTGCTATATTTTAACAAAACTTGTACCAAATTTCCTATTGTTTTAAAATATTTCAAAAACAAATTTTGCATAATTTGTGGAAGCTTAGTAAATTTATCCAGTTCGCTTGATATCTAAAATTTCAATTTGTCAAAAATTTTCAAATTTTAATATCAACATAATTGGTTAAAAAGTTTGTTCTTTGGAATTTCTATATTTCCAGTCAAAAAGTTTCCGTCAATCAAAAAATTTTTATTGATTTCTTCATAAATATAATAAAAATTAATAAATTCAGCATTACTTGAAGTAATAGTGAAAAATGATTTTTTTTTTTTTGACAGGAAAAAATGAACATTTCAGGCTATAAATTAGTTTTTCACACGTAAAAAAAGTCAGAATTAGAAAAAAGTGATTTTTTTGTTTTCCAAATAGCAACTTAAAAATGCCCTTTCTCTTTTGGCTAACAAATTGTTAAAATTTAGCAGAATTTCTCTATTTAGTACTCAGCTAATATCTTACTGCAGCAATTGCAACTTGCTTTCTAAATCATTCTGCAAAGAATTTGTTCCACATGTATCAACAACAACAAATATTATTTTATTCTTTTTTTAATTAAAACTTAAATTTGAATGAGCTTCAAAATTTATAATTAATGCAAGAATGAAAACGATGAAATTTTTCTTGAAACATTCAATTCGATGAAGAATTACTAAATTGATCCGTATCAGGGACATTCGATACAAAGTTGTGTAAAGTTAGAGCAATAACAGAAGTTATGAATGTAATCAATCGAAGCTAAATTTTTTTTTTTTTTTTTACCAAGGTTAAGACTTCAAAAATTCGGCTGAGTAAAACATCTAGAAGGAAAGTTATAGTTTTGGAATATATTCAGAATAACATCATCAGAACTTGTCTTCAATAATATATGAGATGTCAACAAACATCAAGTACAATATCTCAGCCATCTCACCTTCTTTACCCAAACAATTGCCGTAAAGACTTCTTGAAATTGTTTATACTGCATCGTTGAACTTGGCAATAATGACAACAAATCATTTCAAAATCTGTCGCAGAATTTTAATTCTTTTTTCACATAAATTCCCAGACGTATATTAAAAAAAATATCGGGAAAATTTTTCCCGATCATAAAAACTCGATTATATTATCAAAGAATTTTACATTTGATATGCTGTAGGTAGTTAAATATATAATTAAATATGAATTAAGCATTTTCGCAGGGTATTATTAGTGGTAGTAAAAGATACAAAAAGTGAAAAAAATGACAAAAATAAAGGTGACAAAGGAAATAATTCTAAAATATTTGAAAGTTAGGTAAGTAAAAAAAAATGAAAGAAAAATCAACAAATACCTTTTTGCTAGTAACAGTTGAGACTACCAATAGTAGGATACCGAGTTGTAGAGCTACCACATTCATCGCGTCTGTTTGAGCCAAGTAAAATAACGAGAAATTTTGATGGGCAATTGTTCAGCAACTTTCCTCCTTCTCTTCGTTCCTCACTTTCATCCAATCATCCATCTCTTCGCCTCCTTCCTCTTCCTCATTAATTGCTTCACATCATTTCTATAGCTTTAAAGCTAGTTTGGTTGATCGAAGTAGAAAAAGTTTTCAATACTTCACTTATTCACACTAATCACTCGAAAAGTGGTGTACAAATAGACATCTTTAGTTGACAATACGATTGAAAAAAGAATAATAATGTTTAGGTAAACTACAATAACGAAATAAAAGTATAATTTGTATTCAGCGCTTTTTCAAATTTTGCTCAAATTAAGGATGAAATTTAATTTTTTTCTTTTTCAAGGACTTCATCCATATAGATGTATAATGAAGCAAAAAATTGATTGGATTTTAAATTTAAAATGAAGTTCACTCCAAAAACTTCCTGCATTGATTTAGCTTTTCGAAAAGTCGAACGGTTCGAATTTCATCCTAAAATTACAGATGGATTAGTGAAGACAGATTTCCATTACCATTACACTCAAGATTTTGATGACACAAAATGTTGACTACGTTATTTCACCACCATTGCAGTCAAAACTCTGACATTGTTCAGATTTCTTCCCCTTCTTCAGATAATTCAGGATTTATTCCCCCAAACAATCCATAATACATCCATGAAGCCTGTATTACCCATCTATGCTCATGCAACTCATGCTTAAGAAACACTTTTGGAGTTCGTCTCTCATGTTGAAATTTAAAAAAAAAAAAAACCAATGGACCAAAAAAAAAAAACATCCCTTAAACCATAATATTGCTTAAACTTCAATTGCAATTAATGCAGAAATCATGAAAACATTTTTTTTTTCAAATCCAATTAGGATTACATCTTAGAAGGTGTGAAATTATCCTCATTCATAAAATTGTCATTCTTCATAAATTTTCAATTCACGGTCTCACAAAAAGTGTATCACAATATTACGATAAAGTTAAACAGGATTTTATTGGAGCGAACACGAGAACAGCATGATACTACAATAATAATAATCATTTCGTAAAATCTTGTGAAAAAACCATCACGAACTAACAACAATGAATTACTGATCGCTAATTTGGACACATTCTATGGCCCCTAAGAAATTTCCATTAAGTACGGTTTGCAAAAAATGAAGACTGACTCGTATGCGTGCAACAAGTATTCATAATAAGTCAATATATCAATATGTCAAAAGGTCAAGATAAAATACGCTTCCTTTAAAACTCAACAACACGGGTGGAATTTCAAACCAATGCCGTATTTATGTCCATCACTGAAAGACGCCATTCCAAACTGTGATGAAAGTGTCAACTTCAGCTGAAATTTACACAATTACTTAATAATTACTATAAGCATACGGTTTTCATCTATGAATTATGTTAAAAAAAAAAGGCTCCAAAGATTACGTAAGAGTAGTCTTTAACGAAAATAATGAAAATTTCTATAAGGATGTATCATCAATTATAGACATTAAACTACTAAGCCCAGTGTGCGAGAAAAATACAAAATCATTACTTAGTCTCTTTAAAGTCACTGTCTTAGTAATATCTTAATAAGTGATCGGTTTATTAAGTTTTTTCTTCTAGAAATAAAACTTTTCAAAACACTGGATTGCATATAATAAATGGTGAGATATATAATGATAGGTGTGTCATCCTAAGCTGTGTTATTCTTTAAGCGATAGTTCAAAACGGTAATGGGTCACAGATTAATAACTAATCAACTATGCTAAAAAACAGACCCGATTTGAGAGACTATGCGTTAGTGCAAAAGCAAGTTTAGAGTCATGATCGACTTTGGCTTTCAATTCTAGATCCTTTGTAGGACAATACTTCATTGCTAAACCGAAACGAGCACCTGGTTCACCAGTTGTCCAGCTAAACATAGCGCCAATATCCAAATTCTGCAAAACATAAAAATTTTCCGAAGTCATGAATGCTATACTTTGTGGTCCTTAAAGAATTTAGTGCCAGCAGCTAAAAAAACCCTTTGACATAAGGAAATAGATAAAAGAGAGATTACCATTCGAACAACATTGCAGCGCTGTGTTAATCATCACATCATTAGCTCTAGAAGCAATTTGTTCGCTGTGAAATGTAACAAATACTATACTGCAAAAAAAGCAAGCTATTGCTCACTATCTCCAACAGAAATCTTACTTTCGTTCAAAACGATTAGATGCAATGTCGTACTGCAAATTTATGTATGTCTTAATCAAATTCACACAAAAACAAAAAACAAAGTTACATGAGCAACACTGTGGTAGAATGAACCTCCAAATTCTCGTGCATCATTCACATATGAATGCAAAACATAATCTGTTCCTATTCTTCCAAATGAAAAATTAAGACCCTGAAAAATATTTTGTTCTTTCTTTTATGCTTACCGACAATTAATTTAAAGAGTACCGTAAAGGACAGTATCGAAATTTAATAATTACACTACGGAGAATTTTACTTAAGATTTAATGATAAATTTCAACGGAATATTCAGTTTACGGTACCTTAACTTGATTGCTTGAAACATCGACTGTGCTCTGTACTCCCAACAACCATCCATGCAAACCAGTGACTCCAGAAAAATTGACTTGAGGACCAGTGTCCAAACCAACATCAAGATTACACTTTAAAAAAAAGCAAGTAGTATCGAAATTCAATTATTCCGAAACCCTTCTATGAAATATATTTTGGGCAACTTATGGTACTATAATTTTAGGAAAAAGAGCATATGGAAGGGCTGTGCAACACATATGACAAAATATCCAAAGTCGACCAACCGGTCTAACTAGAAGAAAATACCACAGCTTAAATAAATAATGCTATCTTTAAAACAATTACGATATTGAATGCTGAAAAAAAGATGAGAATAATGCCATCATTAGTAATATATCAATGTATCTCAATATTGTGACTTCATTACCGTTTTCCGAACGAACTATGTACTTCGATGATACTACGTATTGGAAAATACAAAAGTCCAAATCTTCAGAAATAATATACCGTAACATTCCTGTTCACCCACTCAGCTTTCACTCGACCGGACCGTTTGCCATTATGTGGTGCATACCATGAATCTAACGTAAGTTTTAAACCATGAGCGAAGCGGTCTTGTATTTCGACAATTGTACCTAATAAATTTTCCGTATTCCATTTCTCTGTCAGAATCACACCTGAAATAAAACATCTCCCTACTTTCGCTTTAAAACTATTCCGGACTAATAATCAAAACAGGTTAATAAACAAGTTGCACATTCAAAATAACCGACTCATTAACACATTACGAAGACAAAATGTACATATACATATTCAATACTTTCTATTAGATATAAAAGATCTTGTGTAAAATTATACCAACATCTTTTTTAACAGTTCATGAAGCAAAAGTATTCTCACCATACGAAGGTATACGATATTTGATGTCGAAATTTCCAGCAAGTTTTCCTGTAGCAACAGTGTGCACAGCAGCACTAGAAAATTCGACCTCTTGATTCTCTCCTGATCTCGAACAAGCATCAACTCTCAGGGAACCGAAATCTGAAAAAAAAAGAATTTTCTCAGAAAAGGAAATGGTAACAGGATAAAATCAAGAAGTGGAATTCTTTTCCTTATAAACTACATCTCAAGAATTCAACTTTTCTTTATATACTAGCAGATTTGGATATATGAACTCTACGTAGATATTTCTGGCACTAAGATAGGGATGCATAAACAGATGGTATACTGTAAGACGGAGAAAAAATGCACATATAATGACACATAGTAATGTCAACAAATAAGAAATAAATGCACTGAGCGGATAAAATATTATGATAATCTGCAACAATTTGAGAGCTTTGAAAAATGTTTCTTTCCATCAGGTGTAATCTGAACATAGACCGATTATAACGAATTTACAAAATTCATTATTTTTAGAGTATTTGGCATCATCAAATATGAAGTTTACAATGATATCAAATGAAAGTAAACTAACTGTATCCTTTTGTAAACAAATCCCTGGCTGCTTTTCCAAGATCAATATAGCATGGATAAAACATCCTGCGAGAGTCTGGAATTAACACCTGGTAAGTTCAATCCCTCAAAAACTTCCAACCACATCACGCTATTCTCGGCCCCACAACGCACCACACAATGACAAACCTTAGCACCGCAAACACCGCACCTCGAGCATTTACAACCCGATGATTGCGGTCTGGCTATTCTTGCTATGCCTACTGTGAAACGTTAACGTCTTTCTCCGCATTTTTTCAATAATCGGAATGATTATCTCATTTCGGTTTGCTGATTGACAACTTGTCAAAGTAACTTATTTCTGGATATTACATTTTATAAGGTTATATTTAATATGGTAAATAAGTAGTGGTTTAAACAGGATTTGTTGTTATAAAGCTATGTAAATACGATGAAGTGCTGAAGTTTCAGGATTACGTGATGCAAGCAGTGGTTTAGAGAGATATGTGGATAGTTTGATGTGATAGACTAGTAATGTTGTCATCTCTGAGAAGGGTGCAGTGCAGGCGATGGGATGATTTCGAGCTAAGGAAATGGCTACGACAACTTTCCATTCCGAGACGGGTATCTTTAACGGCTGCTCTCATTCTGTTTTCACTCTATTTCATTATATCTTCCCTAACTTCTTCGCCTTATGTCGCAGAATCTCAGAAATGCCTAAATGAGCGTCTGATTGCTTGGAAAGTTCTCAAAAATGATGATTTCGTTGCAATTTTCGACAAAAAGTTTGGATTCATCGGCAATGGGTTAGTTCCTTTATTCACTGGTAGTTTTTTAATTTTTAAACTCTTAGAATACATTATTAGCTTAGTACACCACTTACGTCTCCTTGGTCGGTTCGACGTTTAAAGTCGTTTTATTAAGAGTTAGATACTGATTAAATATAGTGGTTTGTTTAACCAGAACTCTTTAAGGTTTATCGGAATGGGTGGCGATGGAGAGCTGCGACTAAAAACGTCTCGGGTTTTATCAATACGAAGTGCCTTTTTTTCTCTTATTAATGCAAAAATTCGAGATTCAGAATCGTTTGCTGAGAGTTATATAAATGATTATCGTGATGGCAGCATCATCACTTTACGATGTTATCGTATTGTACGTGGTTTTAATCATTGATTCTTAAAGTTATGCTTTAGTCTTTTCCATTTAAGGAAGTCATTTTTTTAGAGATTTATTACATCAATACACCTTTTTATTAATGTTTTATTGCAGGAGGATCAATGTGTGTGTACTACGCAACGTGTTTATGCTCACCGAAGAAGACCACATCTCTTGATCCAGGAACTTCAAGTGACAAATCCATCGGTATTTATTCTGTTATGTTTAACTAAAATTTATTATGAAAAAAAGCAATTTCAGATAGTCCTCATTTTGTTTGTTATTCAGTATTCACGTTTTCTTATTCACTTTTCAGAACAGTGATATCAAGATCGATCTGTCTATGAAAATTCCGGAATATTGGACGCAAAAAAAGAGGTTTGTATTCTTACTTTATTAAACTCTGCAAACATTATCAACTGATATTTAATGAAGAGCACGTCACTGCTCTGTGACATACGTCAGAGTATTGAAAAGTTTTGAATGTAAAGTGATAGCGTGGTCTCAACAGAAAAAGCAGCATTGAAGATGTGGAACCTGGATAAGTCAAGTCAAATTCAAATCGGGTAAATAGATAGGCAAAGTGAAAGTATCTGGTTAGAATCCCTTCAAAATTTGTTATATGTTTCAGTAACAATTTAGCTGATCCAGTTTATACGCGTTATTTCGAATCGGATGGAGCACATACATTAGCTGCTGTTGCATGTACTAAAATTCCCGAAAGTGTTACAGTTGAGCAGAAACACGAAATTTCTTTACACTTTATCTGCGTCATCAATTATATTTCACCACTGCCCATCGGCAGAAACGAAAATGACGAGTTAAAATTGCTGAATGAAAGTGTTATCAAGGTATATCATTATGTTTTGACATTTTTGGTAAAAAATTTTCTGATTTGGCATGAATTTTGCGGAAAATCAACCCTTTTTGAAGATGTTAGCAATTTTCCAACATTTGAGCTAGAGTAAAAAACGAAATCATTAATTTGTCGAGCATAAAGGGCATTAAAATACGTTATGCATAGATAGTTTCAGTTGAATATTATGAATGTTTTTTGTTGAGGATAAGATATTGACTCAATTAAGGAGTATAACAGGATGGATTTTGAAAGCTGAGAGATGAGATAAAGATGATAAAGTTGGTGGAATTTAGCATGGATATAATTTTACGAAATATAGGAATTTGTAATTCAAGTTGTTCAGAAACATGCCTGTGAGATCATTCTATCCAATACAATGTTACTCTTTGATATTTTTAGGAATTCGCAGATTATGCTTCATTGGATGGAACTGTTCTGTATCGCGAACATTCAACTGCTTGGCATAAGGTATTGAAGAGACTGCGAAGCAGTATTGAAATTTTGCCTTCATAATTACTTATTGATCTATTCTTGTTTTAATATATGCTTATTTTTAGCTGAATATGGTTACATTTGGTATTTCAAAATCTTTGGCTCCAAATGCTCTTAACGCTGACGAAATAAATTCTACACGTTATATATTGCTGTCGAATGTGCGTGATCCTTTGTTGGAAATTGGAGTTAGTAAAGAACAAAAGGAGGTAGATATTTTAAATTGTTATACGTTTTTTTTTATATAGGAATGAAAGATATATTACCTCGATATAGCCGATATAAAATTTTCATGGATTTCTGCGCATGTACAAAAATTTTAAATCAGAAATAGCGGATGGTGACCCTAGTATTTCATAAAATATATCATTTATTCTCGAATGTGAGAAGTTATATTCAAGAATAAATCATATATTTCATGAAATAAAAAAGTTTTTTTAATGAAGTTTGTCCAATAAATCTTTTTCAGACAGCAGCAGCATCAATGAAAGTAATAGATGTGTGTTATACAGGGCACTCAACGCTTCTCATACCTTCTCGTCTGTGGAGGAAATCCGATAATATCAATGACATCATTGAAACGATGGACATCTGGCTATTAACGCTGGAGAAGCGTGGCTGTGCTGGACTTCTAAAAGCTGGCGCTAGCGGTCTTGCCGAAGCATTCGTTCTCAGTCTTCTTGCATCTAAGTAAGGAATTTTCATTTTTGATTTTTTTTTTTTTCTGTAGCTATGCTAACGAGATGTAAATTTTAGGAAGCTTTGTACTAAATTATTTCTGCTTTACAGGTTTTCTCGTGAGCATCTAGAAATAGATATTGATCCGGCGGATTTACTGCGAGAAATTACTGTCAAAAATTTAGCTTATTCTCTTAACACAAGGGTTTCGATAAGTATCCATTTAAGTAATGGTAATCGACCTTATTTCATGATCTCGTCCGATTCTCAGGTTGAAAATCTTTCAATTTTTTGATTATTTTTTGACCATGGAATGAAACTTGAATTGACGAAATACCTAGTGGTTGATATCGCGAATCGTTTTCAGGAATCCCATGTATTATGACTCTATTCGGTGTCTACATTGCATCGGATAATGAGTCAGTTTTTGTTTCATGACTTAAATCATCAGTTTCTTTGATCATTTACATACTATTTTTAAGAAATTTCCGAATTTAAAGGTGTTTGCATGTGACGCAGCCTGTTTAAATCATCCGATACCTATTGGTCACTCCAGTGTATATATTCCGATTAAAGTAACTAAACCACCTACTCCGATTTTATATATTTCACACAATAAAGATCATCTCGAACAACTCCGAGGAACGATACACGTTGTTGAGGTAATGCTTTTTCATGTTACTGCTCAAGTAGTAGTTAAAGAGAAGAAATGAATTTCCAGAAATCTGGAATCAACGGAAAAATCTGATAATAAGAGAAAATCGAAAATAGAAAACAAAACTCGATTTTTTTTTTTTTTTTTTTTTTTTTTAGCACTTAGTGAGTAGAATTAGTCATTTCAAGTATTAAAGATGAAGTAGAAAGCCGATATCCTACATTAGCAATCAGTATCTTCCCTAAATTTTATTATTCAGCAATCCCCTAATGTTTTATTATTCAAAAGCTTGTAGAATTTAAAGCAATTGGTTATCTCAGTATATGCAAGTTTTTTCATAGTGAGAGGTGAATATTTCAAAATTATATCGTTATCGACGGCAGTCGACCTCTCTTGATACTATTGATACTGACCTTTACAAAGAAGTCGCTTATTCTAGGTTATGGATGCTCCAGCTCATGAGCATGGATTAATTGCACTCCACAAACATGGACATCGTTTGGGTGGTCTTCCAGTAATATTTTGGCTGATGCTTGGTGCTTTAATGATTATATTCCATTTATTCCTTTTCAAGTTGCTTTATTCGGAGTGGAAAAAAGGCGATACAATGCCCTACAATTATTATTTACGACAACGTTATCTTCGAAGTCATTGAGGCATTATATCGCGAAACTTTGCATTCCATTGAGGAAATTATCCATATTTTTTTGTAATATATTATCTGTTATTCATTACGATTATATATCTCATTGGAATATTCATTACATATATAATTTCTGTACTGTATATAGTCCTTGTCTTTGCAGTGAAATCAATTTACTTAATAAAAAGTATAAATGGAGACTGGAAAGTTGTGAGAACTGAAATTCGGAGAAAAATAACTTCTGTTTGAAAGTTGTCTTTATTAGTTGAAGAAGTTCAGCGACATATTCTGGTACTCTGGATGAGGGCACCCCAAAATTCTTGATGGTTGATGGTTTTTATTTACTAGTAGTAACTGCAGTAATTCATCTTGAAATATATTACAAATATCAATTTCTAAATAGCATGAAATATATGCATGAAAAAAATGATCGCAAAAAAAAAAAAAAAAAAAAAAACAAGATTTCTAGCATCCCTTATTCTTGCTCATTTCCAGCCTTTATCAGGTGTACCCCAAGTGTTTCGCCCATAGCTTCCAGGGACTGTGTTACAGTTGACAAGTTTGCATTAGGAACTTGCTGCAAACATTTTAACTAATTTCAAACAAATTAACATGAAGTTCTAGGGGCAATAGTTATCTAAACGAATCTTATCTTAAATTAATCCTTTAATCTTTTTGGATTTACCACAAAATTCGTTTTTTTTTTCTTTTCCATCGGACATCCACTAAGCCTAAACATAAAGGGCATGGTAGCACCAAACTAGTACACTTCATTTTATTATAATTTTTCGGGAAAGATTTACCAATTCGCTTTTGATTACACTTTTTTTTTTCATATTTCTGTTTCCATAAAAAATATTATCAAAACCTTACTTCGTATTGGTCAAGCAGCATCATAGTTGGCGAGGAAGAATCGTCTAGGCAAACACGAATAAACTCGACCATGTGTCCACAACCGAGATGATCCGCCAATATAGTCCATTTATCCTCCACGTCTAGTATCTTTGACAACCGTAACCTTGTTAGATAATCCAAGCAGGAGACATCGTCTGAGATAACAAAAATTACAGGGAATTAAAATTAAATTCTTTTCACTTCATGTTCAAACAAATCTGATAAAAGAAATTGAATACGTTTTATTCGTTTTCCTATTTGAGTATTGCTGTGGTAGTAAGGATTATATATATATTTGTGAATAACCCAGTTTTAGTGTATAGAGATAAATGTCTCAAATTTTACCAATACGGTAGATTATTTATTGTAATTAGCTTAGTTCAGTTATACAGTCATAAAGATGTGTCTTTGATAAAAAATACAGTCGCCCTTACAATTAACTTTTTATTACATTTACCTCTTTTCATTAGATAAGCTTGAAAATGTGTCATACGTACAATAGCTTTTACAGAACTGAGCACTGATGCTTCGGTAATTTATAATATGCGGAAAAAGAAAGCCATAAATATGTAACCTTTGAATGTTCGAAGTCGATAACTGGTTGCAGCATCAGTACTTGCTGCTATACTAATCGATTCTTCACCTTGTAATTCATTGATTTCTTGTTCCTCAAGACTGTTTTGTGCATATATATTAGATAATTCAATCCGTTCACCATTCAGAATCCGCTGTACATCTTCGTCATCTGCTTCTACTGGTCGTTCGTCACCTGCATCACAATCTTTTTACTTTGTGGCAAATTTTTTTCCCGTTTATGATCCTTAAAATGAACATAAAAGTTGCACATAACTTCAAAGGATAGTTTAATACCTGTCCCTAGAGAATCCGTGGTTGATCCAGCATCCAGAAGACGTCCAATCATAACTAGATTCTTCTTCCTACACGCAACTTTAAGAGGTGTATCTCCATTATTCGATATTACGTTAACATTACAATTATGCTTAAAATTTCATTATCAATAGACAAAAAATTGTGAAAAGAAAGGGAAAAAAAACTGAAGTTCTTCAATGTGCAATCATTGATTGATTCCTGAACAAAAAAGAAAAATAAGAAAACCTGAGACCTGAGTAAGCAAAGAGACCGCATCAATATCATCCATGTAGAGGGCTGTTAAGAGTGGCGTTTCGCCATCATTATCAGGAATATCTACAGGAGCGCCAGCTTCTATCAGTGCTTCTAATAAACTTAATTTTAGCTTCTTAACAGCAATATGGGCTGGCGTATATCCATGACAATTTTTTTTGGCTAAAATATTCTCTCTACTGATGTCACTTCTATTTTCCACTTCCTCACTATTACTTCTTTCCAGAATTTCTTTATAAATTGCATCATTATATGCTTCTCCCAAATAATGCGCAACCTAAAAATGAGTTTAGTTTTGAAATTAAAAAGTTGAAAGATAGCTGAAATCATTTGATTGTTATATTCATCTTAGATTTGTTCTTTTGTTTGTTGATTCAATGATAAATAAGAAGATTACAGAATTCATAATGACAGGTAAAGTATTTCTGACCAAAGAAGTTAACGCACGTTGAAAGAACATGAATTCTCCTGAAGTATGAATTTGTTGATATAATTTTGGGATAGTATAGTATCATAAAAACTGGCAAAACTTACTCTCAAACAAAACAAAATACACTATCAAAGTATTTTGATAGCAAAGTTTTTTACGCTTAGATGGAAAAGCTACCTCTACGATATTTCAAATTTTGAATGGAAAGTACAAATTTCAACAAACTTGAGCTATACAAAAGGACTTACTGTATCCAAATTATTATCCACAACATTTCTTTTGGCACCAGCACTAATTAAATAATGTACACAATCCGGATCCCCAGCTCGTACCGCACAGTGCAGCGCTGTTTGACCCCGAACATTCGGCGCGTTAAGGATTCTCTGACGTTCCTCTTCACTGCTACATTCACATAACACTGACAGCATTGTTTTTAGCGCAAAATTTTGCTTATTACGTGCTGCCACGTGTAACACACTAAAATTAATAATCGTTTATTATCTTCTTTTCAACGACACATTTACAATATGTGACATCATATTATCTCACAAAATGATTTCAATTCTATTCGATATCGAATTTCATTTCAATGAAAATGATTTTATCAAAATCATCAAAATTGTTCAGATTATTGATTTTTAATGTTTTCGATTGTTAATTAAGTGAGATGAGTACAAGTCGTATGCATTGATTCCAGGAGAGGTCAAATAGATGTCACATCAATTTATCCTGGACTATGTGCCTTCACGAGCATTATTTAAATAAGAGAAAGTATGTTTATTAACTCCTAAATTCCAAAAAATCTATTACTTATCAATAATTCATAACGAATTAATGCCAGAATTTTGGAGACTTATCAATTTTTCGGCTCATCAATTGATTATTCGATTTATAGATCCATCGATTTTACTTATTCATCGATTTTTTTTTTTCAAAATTTTGGAAAAGTAAATAGTTACTACCTGCAGCCATCGTTGTCAAAAACACCGAGAAGTGCTACCAATGGTTTTACCAAAGCTAACGGCTCTCCTTCGGCAGCAAATTCGAACAACGATGCCGTTAATGCTTCCTTATCAACAACTTCTGTCGTATTTTGTATATTACTCGTATCACTGAAGTAATCAGCATGATATTTACTTCCCAAAAAAAGAAACCTAGATTAACAAATTTACAGTTACTCAATCTAGGAGGAGGAAAAGATTCAGGTTATTAACAAATATGATGACAGTGCAATATTTCTTTATTTTTTACGGTGCAATTCATTTTCCATAATCTGAAGAAGCAGTATCGCTCTTATCCATCTTCCTTTCATGGTGACAGATAGCAGAAGAGGGAAATGAAGACTGATTTGATTTTGAAATAGTATGAAAATCAAATCATATTTTTTCTTCTATTACTCTCGCCATTTAATATCCTATCCTTTACTCGCAATGATAAAGATATTGAATTACTCATGATATTGTCCCATACCATTCAAATTACATATTTATCATCAAATGACGTGCTAATAAGCTGTTGAATTACCTGATATGCAACTGTACCGGAAGTTCCAGCTGTTGCGTGTCATTTCTTAAAAATATTTTGAAGCTATTTGTTGAGGATGATGTTTTATCAATCTTCTCCGGTAGAACAAGAGTCGGTAAAGAAAATATGATCAGCTGAAATCATTTTGTCCATTTTATCCATACCTTCTTAAATTCAAAATTTCTCGCCTCATAGTTTATCACTAATTTCAAGCCAAAATTTCTGGCAATCATTTTACCTCGATAATTTAGTCCGACAATTTATCTATTAAAAGTCAAAATTATTTTGATGGAATAAGGATAAGTTTACCTTATCATAAATTTTTAGTCGCTCAACAGGTAACATTCGATTACCAATATCAACGAATACGTTAATATTAACCACCGGTTTGCTTAACAGTAACCATATTGTTTCTTTAGTATTCCGTACAATAGTATGACTTACTTCGATCACTTTAAGCGGTACTATAAAATCGATTATTGATTTTTCAAAAATCAACTATTGATTTCTTTTCAGTCGTAAGAAACTAATTAAACGATTTATTATTACGGATGAAAATGAATCATACCGTTATCACGATGAATGATATCGGAAACAATTACTGAAGAAGCGCAAGCAGTTGCTGCTTCAACCATTATTCGAATACTTTCTTCTTCTTCCGTCCACCTTTCATCCAATTTATTAGCACCAGCACTATATTGCTGATGATCTGTTTCAGCCGATTGAACTGGATCCTGTTCAATTGTTTCAGCCGGTTTTGTAATGTATAGGTTTTCAAACCTGAAAATCAATCCAATTCATTCATCTGAATTATTGGTACTTCACTAAAATGTTAAAGCTGTTGGAGGAATTTCTGAAATCTTTCAGCAATTGATGTATTTGATATTCTACAAAGCTAAGCTGTTATGTTAGTTAAATATAATGTTAGTGAAATAATTTTATATATATGATAATGTTTTGTTGATATCTGTTGCAACTAGTGATAATTCATGTTTACAAAAGACATTATCAATCATTAGTTACAACAAAAATCAACGTTAGCCTAAATCTGTCGACAACGATGTTTCATCCAGTCTTATATCCACTTAAATCCTATTTATATTCTTGTAAGAAATGTAACACTAGTTGTTACAGCATCAGAAAAAAGTATTCTATCAAATAGATATCAAACCATCAGTGTAATTAAATTTGATGAGAAATCAAGTCGAACTTTCGGCCTCTTTTGATTCGCTTTTGCATTCCGAAAACAAACATTACGTCATTTTTTTATAGTTTGTGAGTCGTGTTAATGATTGAAGTGAAGTGTCGAAAACGCATTAGAAAAAAAAATAGTTTGTTGGATGAAAAATTCGATTGGTGAAGATATTTACTTATGTGTAGTGGATTCGGCGATATGGACAACAGATTGTTGCGGTGTAATGACAAGATGATGTGGTCGAAAATCGGCTGTTAAAAGATTAACGGTAACAATGACAGGTTGATTAACTGATAATGTAACAGTGAAGCTAACTGGGATATGATCAGAGAATGTTGATGAAGGTGGTGCTTCAAATTGAATTACAGGTAATGTGCTCGCACCAAACAAAGATGTAACCATACCGCACAGCTATCCTACTCCAATCTAGTTCGCTATGAGAAGTTTAACCAATGAGCGTCCATAATGGATGATGAAGTTCAAGTTCAAGCTCGAGCTCGAGATTCAATACTCCTCACTCGTCATTCTCTATGTATGCTTTTCCCAATGATGCAAAAACGCATTACTTTTTCGCCCAGAATCTGTTCAAAAAGCAATAGTATCATCATCAGTTAATGAAAAAGAAACAAGTATTGGTCGTTAATTATATAAGCCTGTTGCGCCTACCTGCTTGTCTTTTCATAATCTTTGTGTTACAACATTGCAATGCAATGTAGTGCTGCTGCTGCTGCAGCATCTTTTCCTCTTATTTGCTGCATTTCTCGGCATTTCCTTACAGCTTTTTATTATAAAGTTAGATTAACTGCAACAAAATGAAAATCAAATCCATTTTCTTTTTCTGCATTCAAATCAATACTGATGTCAAACATCTACGACCAACAATATATTTCACCTTATTTGCAGAATGACACCCACTTTAAGAGATACTTCGATCGCAAAGTATAAATGCATGAAATGAAAGAAAGACAAATTTCCTATTTCATTAGCATTGTTCATCATAACTAAAGGAAGAGGACAAAAATCGTGCGACATTACTTCTCGCAATTTAGCGATTTTGCGAAAATTGTTTCTGAATAGCGGAGATTTGTGCATAACAATACCAAAAAAAAAAAGAAGTGCGAAGTTAATCCAAGCTGATAGAAAGAAAATCTGGATAATATCAGCAAAAGCTGAAGGAATTTCATTAAGTTAAACGGAGAGAATTAGAAGGATGAAACTGTACACACAGAGAGCATTTCAACAATTGCCAAAAGAAGAAAGTAATGAAGACTTTTCATCAGCCTTAGAACGAAGAACGACAAGATTTTGTCAAGAAAATATTGTGAAAAGTTGAAACTGAAAATATGCACTTAACAACGGGAAAGCTTGTTCTTGAATTAATAAACCAAATGAGATTCGGAGAATCGTATAAGCAGATAAGGTGCAGAAGGAACCAATACATAAATTCTAGCCAAAATCCATAAAAAGATATCTTGGTCAAAAATCATACAAAAAGAAAGGTTGAAAATCGCTTTCAATAGCAAACTCATAATAAGTAAAATTTATATGAACAGCTAATAGAAATTTATTTCAATTTTCTTGTTCTCATTATTATCAAAGGATTTTATGGAGAATCGCACTAATGAATGAATTAAACAAGACAATCGCCAGCTTCTTCCAAGAGGTCCATGCAGAGTAGTGTTCGACTTAAAGTTGTATCATTATCAAGCATACTGCATCGGATGCCCAAAGATGATGCTATTCTTATGTAAGTTTTTCGAAATGGTGTTTCCTCGAAAAACGATAGAAAAATTTTATTTGTATAAATACGTAACAATCCACATAATAGGGATAGCTGAATAGATCAAATATAAGACATTAATAAAACAATCAATAAAAAACAAACAACATCATGCTCCACTATTCGTCATCGTCTGGTATAGATAACAAAGCAGGCCTCTTTCTGGCTGAATTAGTATATGATCGTAGGGCCCACTCAGTTGTTTCAGCATCGGCATTGTCAATTGTACCCATTTTGATTAAATATGCTAAAATGGTGTAAAGATAAAAAAAAAAAGTAGAAAATTACCCACTGTAAATAGAACTACACTTTAATTAAACTACGGCAACCATTATACGATCAATCATCAAGTTGAGAAATGCATAAAAACTCTCTCCTATCCTTCGTCATAATAATTTCATCTGGTTACTCACAGCAATGCTATAACAATCATAGATTCCTGTATGATTTCATTTCGTAACAAGAAAACTTACGCCTCATTTCAAATCGTGGACCGATTTCCTTCAATTTTATTTCACCATGTTCATCTTTGCTATATGTATGATGCCGAAAACTAATGAAATCCTGCGTATTGCTAAAAGTGATAATTCGTCGACTATCAATTTTCGGTACAGGAAACAGATGTTTTAATATCGCAGTTAACTGGAAAAAATACCAAAAATAAATGTCAACAGAACAAGAATCTACGACAGATGATCAATATTTTAACACTTAACTAAACTACAATATGCCTGAGATTACATTAAATTGCCCTTTTAACTTTGATAATTCACGAATTGATAATGAGAAAATCTAACTTACTCTACGTCCAAGAGATGAATTAAGATTATCGAATATAAGATGTGGATATTCCTCCGACATGGTTCCACATTCTGGCACTTCGTGCCGCATCACAACATTTGTTAAAGTAAAATAAGCAGTAGGTCCAAAGGGTAGATGGCATACAATCATTCCATCGGGATTACCACGCGTTTCATGCAGTAATATAAAATCCGTAATCTTGAACATATTGTATTATACAAAGACAATAATTCAAAAAAAAAAAAAAAATGATAAGAGTAATATTATACAAAATTAAATCGAACATGTCTTATGATTACTATAAATGCAGTATTTTAATCTTATTAGAGATTAACATGGTCAATTAACTTATTTATCTTCACATTTGTTAGTCAGCTTTTATTTACTAATTGCCTCTAAAATTCGTGAAAATTCGTGAAATTCGTGCAAAATTCGTGAAATTAGTATTTATTGCAATTTTCTACAATTTCAAATATTGATTCAACTATCCAGGAAACTCAAGTTCGGTGAACAAAGACACTAACATCATTAGCTTTACAGGCTTGTATTAATTTCTTGATATCATAATGGCCTCGATTGATACGCTGCGCATTTGGAAACATTAGCCGCATTTCCTACAACAGACATTATTCTTGATTTTTAATTTGCAAAATAAACATATAACTTTTCTTGAACATTCTCTTCATTTTCTTTCAGCAAAATTTCAGCGAAAATTCGATGACTTGGAAATTCCGAAACTTAGGGTTTGAAATATGAAGAGAAGAAACACGCTTACTTTCAAAAAGATTTTAAGCTTGGCTGACGGTTCACGACTCGTTGTTAATACAACTTTTGGGTCTGCCGCGCCAGCGTAACGATATTCATCATCGATATTTGATACTTCCCCTGAAAGAGCTAACACTGGTAATGCTCTTCAAAGCAATGTATGACAATCGAAAAATTCCGGATGATCTTGGAGCAAAAAGTCTTGAACCAAAGATACTCGCCTTCGGTACCCATCAAACTAGAAAGTTCATCTTCGTAGGTAATTTTACTGTGCATATTATTTAATTCTTGTTCAATTTCAATCACAAAACAAATGATAGACTGAAAAGAAAAATGGATTATTCCATTCTCACCTCCCCATTCAACATCTTGCTGTAATTCAATGGCATCTTTTCTCAAATGCGTTGGTATAGGTCTATTTTCATTTACGTATTTTTTCACAGTTTGTCGTTTTTCATCGATCAACCGTTGTTTCTCTTCCAAACTTTTCCGATACACATACTCACGACGTAACCGGGCTTCGCGCCTTATCATTCTTCTTTTTTTTATCCTGAAATTTGTACTGTTGAGATCACTGACGGAAACTATAACACTAATATGTTAGCAATGGATCTGATAAAAAAAAGAATCTTTCACAGAGCAATGAACCTCTTCCATATTATCATTCTTATCTTTGATAATTTAAAAAGGAAAAAAAGAAACTGGTAAAATAGCGAACTATGGGATGATAAACTGATCTCTCTAAAATCAGAGATCACCGCCGATATCCGCTTAAAAGACGGCCTTCTTTTCTAGATGAATATAATAAGACTACATGCGCTAACACGTATAGGTATAAGTTAACTTCTGCTGGGCAGATCAAAGTTCATCCTTTCGGACTACCGGTATTGGGCGGTTGGCCGGTGGTTATGAGGCATGTCATGCATGCATGAAGGAGGTGTAATTGTCGATTTGGTTATGAATTGCATGGGTAAGTGTGAAGTTTCGCTTGCAATAGCTTGAATTGGTTGTTCGTCACACTTGGTTGACATTCCGGAATTCGGAAGCCGTTTTGTGCGTCATTCCTTATCCCTGACTTATGTTTGGTGGAAGATTCAAGACTGGCAAAGCTCTAGCATCCGTAACCATTCAGCAATGGCAAATATATATAAGGAAGAAAGCCTGGATGTTTGAAATTTTTATTATAACAAGAGATTTATACGGATGATGCATAAATTTAAGCGACTAAAGTTTATTGTCGCCAAATTATTATATTTTGTAGTTTATACGTTGGAAACAGTATAGAAGTTATAGATTCATATACACGCATCACAGGATATAAAATTAAAAAACAATGAAATTATTTACATTAATCAACTATCATTCATGTCTATTAACTACCGCGTACACGTGCGCTACCACTAAATACATTACGTGGGAAAAATTCGGTTTGTGCAAATGCTTCTACTGCAAGCGTACGTATACGCCTTCGATCCAATTCAAAATCTGCAGATATGAAAATACTCCGATCAAGGATTCGTAGTTCAGTGATATTTATTCGTAGGACTGAAATTTTTCATTCAGGAATTATTCGAGACAAAAAGAGAGAAGAAACAGTAATAGCATGAATGTATGGGTTTTGATAGCTCACAACATATGCTAGAAGTATGTACGGTTCGAGAATTGCTTGTATCAAGCTTACGATCAAATTTAAGATGAATAAAAATGAATGGCTCATTTCAACAGTAACTGCTGGGTAAATTAAGAAGGGAAAGGTAGATGGATCGAGGAACAGAGGCTATTCTAGGAAGCTAATTAGTATGCTTTATCCTGATGGCTATGACCAACAAATTCGATGTCTGAAAACAAAGAAAACAACCTTTAGGTATTGGTATCGGAAATCCTTCATGTAAAAAATTATTGACAGAACGCTGAAGCATTTCGGAACTTAGTATTGCAATATCGGATAATTCATCATCACTTATATTAATGTTTCCAAATTTGTTCTTTAATCGGAAACTGTCTACCGTTGTCTTTCCGAGTAATTTGTTGTTCTACAACAAATCATTTAACTGGTATCACAATTGGAATAATAAATAAATAATACAAATAAGAGAAAAGTAAATAATTAGGAATTACCTATTTTATTTCATTACCTACTTTATGTATCTTTGCTAATAGAAAATTTTTCGGTAGAAGAAGACTTTACCTCAATACGTATGCGGACGTTTGCAACTATATCTAAGGTAAACGTTGCCGCTTGATGGCTTTTTCCATTAGATTCTACAATGTAAATAAATACCAAACCATTTATATTAATCGTTAGCAGACCTGTAAATATGGCTTTTATTTGAATTTATTAGATTATTCTAAATTTCAGTTTTTTCCCCCTTTTTTTTTGTTTTTTGTTTTTTTTTTGTTTTCTTCTTTTGTTTTTTTTTTTGTCTTTTTTTCGTTTTTTTTTTCTCTTTAAAGAAATAGATTATAGTGGAAATATATGGTACGAAGGAAGAGATAAAACTTTTGAACATAAAGAGTAACATAAGAATTTGCGAACCGCCCTGTTTTGCTTGAAATAGCACTGTAGGAGCTCGGGTAGGCGTGAAAACAAGTCGAACTTTGCTGTTTGGATACTGTTCAGCTAGTTGAGGTATCAGGTCAGCAAAACAGAATCCCGATGTACACGAAGTACGTAGTATTGGGCCTAAGGATGATATTGTTTGATCGTCCACGGCAAACTGTAACAAATGTTCCCTGCAAATTTCTCATTGAAAAAGGCAACAAATGAAATTCAAAATGGCTTACGATCAGTATGGCACCAAAATTCAATCAGGTTTCATTTTTGATGTAATTTTAAAATAATCTCTGCTAAAAGTGTTTCCAATCATTTTGGCATCAAATATTTCTTCTTTCAACATGCATACATTGTTTACTTTCTATTGCATATTATTATTAGGGAAGCAGTGTTGTTTTTAACTGATAAGGATCGTTTGTTTGGTCGGAGTAGAATAACTTTTGCTTCTATTTGGATCGCTGTTTTGGGTACTTCTGTTTGAGGTCATCATATGTTTACGGCTGGTTTGGATATTGATACTCGTACTTATTTTAGGGCTGCTACTATAATTATTGCTATTCCTAGAGCTGTTAAGATTTTTAATTGATTGGGTGCTCTAATCAGAAAATGCAACCTTTGTGATGCTGAACTTCTAGTTTTATTTTTCTTTTTACTGTTAGTGGGTTAAGAGGGATTATTTTGAGTGCTGCTAGTTTGGATATTATTTTACATGATACTTATTATGTTGTAGCTCATTTTCATTATACTTTGAGTTTGGGTGCTGTTTATGGTATTTTTTGTGTGTTTTTGTTTGTGACTTCCTTATATGTATGGTATTTCTTTTGATTTCATGCATTCGTATGAAATTTCGGGCCATCTTACGTTTGAAAGTGATCAGAGGTAAAAAAAAAAAAAAAAAAAAGTGATGATGAAAAATTAATCGGAAGTTGATTGATGAAAATGTAAAATCGTCAACATAGAATAGAAAATGTGTGAGATATTTCCATTTTCTTTTTTTTTCTTTCAATTTCAAATTGATCCGTACTCAGAAAGATATCATCATGTTTTGTAAATTGCAGAATAATTGCATCTTATCTACTTGCAGAATAACCCATCAACATCCTCTTTAAATATTTCTTCAATATTGTACGGTAAATAAGGTAAGCTTACGAAAAAGCTTGATAAAGTAGTGCGTTGGCAATATAATCCGATAACAGTATTTGTATCATTTCATCTTGCACAGTTTTTTTTGGCCAAAACATTGGTGCAGCACTGAATGGAGTTTTTTTTGTGCTATCTCCGATAGCTGAAATTTCACCCAAGTTAGCTATTTCCACAGTATTCTTGTAACATAACGGATCTTCACTTAGCCTGAAAAAGAAATTAACTAATTTCATATCAACTTATGGCTTGAAAAAAGAAATCAGCCATTTAAATTTGTATCAATCACAAAATTGTAAAAAGCAATAAAAATCAAAGAAAAAAAAAAAAAAGCTGAGCCTGTAAATTTTAATATCTTTTAATGAAATTATGTTGGAAAAATTTTTGCATTTATTTTGTCAAGAATAAGTGCTAAATAAAAAATGAAAAAAGCGAAGCAATAAATCATCAGTAAAGTTTATTTACACAGACATACGACAAACATTTGCAAACGTAAACAAACATATAATCACCCTTTATATCTAAACAAAACTTTAAATAACCTAGAAATTAATAGCAAATCCCAATAAACTTAATTCCTGAAAATCCTTTTTTAAACATATTTAAGTAAAAATCTGCCACGGAAGGTATGATTAATCTGAAAATAATGGGATTCGAAATTTTCGACAAATTTTTGTAAATTCTGGTGCCCTTTTTTTTTTCGCTTAAAAATTATACTTAGTGAGATTAGGACATAATTTTCAATGTGAATTTATAAATTGTTCACAGCAAATGTAAGATAATGGTGAATTAAAATAAAAAGCGAAGCAATAGTAGTGTTTACATATGCGTGCACACATACACACATACACACATACACGCAATACATCTTAGAGTTAAGGAAGCTTTCAACTAACCTGAAGTCAATGTAAATTCTGGAAACTAGTTGCTGCAATGTTGCAATTAACATAATTATCCAATAAAATTTACCTCATTTTTAATTAAATTTCTCAAATTACTGTTAATGTAAAATAAGAGAAAAGTTACGAGATAATTATGCCATAAGCTTTAAAAGTTACGACTTTTACACTTTTTCGTTCATCGTGAAAGTTTGAACATGCAAATGTTAATGGAAGAAAATGCTAAATTGTAAATAACTACAAAGGCGATTGTTTGAAATACATGGCAATCATTTGATAATCTAATTATAACTACTGTTATTGTGAGTTATCTAACTCAAGCTATTCCCAGGTAGATCATACTACTACCGGTAGAAATATCTTATTGATTGACTGTTGCTCTCGTTTGTTAAAAAAATAAATGAATTTACAATATATTGATGCAAAAAGTTACCTTAAAAAGAGGAAAGCCAATACTAATATTAAATGCATGAAAGTTATTCATCAATTCTTTAGTATCAGGTAAACCAATAAATGCACCCAATGTATTGATTTGTACCGCTTCATCGAGCGATGTTTTTGTTTGAGTTTGTGATAATTTCTCATTGAAATCTTCGTTAATAAATTGGGTTACTTCTTTGCAAATTAAGGCTTGAATTAATGAACGAATTTGCTCCGATATTCCTTGCTGGAAACGATTTTAATTACATCAGCATATATTTTGATTTTATGCTTCAACTAAATATTAAGCAATTAATTAAGCAAATACCAAAATACTTATATAATTATTTACTCGATTTTTTCAGTCCGATACTTTCATATCCTAATTTACTTGATTAAAATTTGCAGTTGGTCGAATAAAATTTGTTGATTTTTTTTTTTTTTTTCGAACTGCTATAGATATAAATCGAAAATATGTGAATGGTATTGAATAAATGAACTAAAACGTTAATTGCGACGGAATAATTTTCAAAATTGTCATAGTAATGTAAATTTTGAACTATAACTAACGAATCTGAAATGCTACAATCTTCTGACCTCTTCTTGAAGTCTTACTTGATTGAAATATAGATTCTACATTTTATAGTAATTCTACATTTTATAGTAATTCTATATTTTACAGTAAAAAGTAACTACACGGTTTATAAATTCTAAAAAATTTCTGTTATTAATAATTGAATGTGACAACTTTTAAGTAATTGAAATTTTGATTGAAAGTGATTGAAGGAAAGAAATATACATTCTTTTTTAAAAAAGGAAGGGGTAGATCAATCAAATTAACAATTTTGCATTAAGGAAAAAATGCTTCAGAACTGAAAGTACAATAGAAACACTTAATCATTTTTTCTTTCCTTCTACCGTTTTCTGCTTATAGAAGGAACACATATTTTTTCAGGATTGCAAATTTCCGAATATTTCAAAAAATAAAAAAAACTACTGCTAAATACATATTTTTAATTACGATAAGTTTGTAATTTTGTTCTTTCTTTCACTTTGTAAATTTCCGGAAAAAAAAAAATGCGAAGATTTAAGTGATAGAAATAAAATTTCGCATTACATCAAATTCCTCTACAGTATGCTAAAAATTATACTGCCATATATTGGTAACTTTTCGTCTTTTTTTCTGAAAGGCAAACAAAAAATTAACTGCTAGATTTTGCTAGGTTGACTAAATTTACAAAAAAAAAAGGCAATTATTGTAAAGTTAACTTGCAAAACTGTTGATTGAGAAAGAAAAAAAAAGTGAAAATTAGAAATGCCTTGAATATATTTAGTGCTAATCCAGTCATACCACCGTTATAAACTTCGATATTCATAATTCGGATAATCGTGCGACAAAAAATTGTTGACACTCGAGCAGCTCCGGTTTTTGATCGTTCTAGAGCGCTTTCTAAGTGAAAATTAACACCATATGCTAATACTTCAGCTTGACCCTCAAGTTTTATCGGTAACAATATATTGATTTCACCTGATAAGTTTCCTATTAATCTGAAATTTAAATGACTATTATGCAGGAATCACTATTTTACTCACATCTAGATATTATAGATATTTCATTGATCTCTGAAAATGTATTTAATGATTTCGGAAAATGTTATTCAAACGAATTGAGCTAAGAAGTACCAAATGCCATTCTAGGTTATTCATATGATTTCAAACCTAAAAATTACCCCATATTTAGATTCTTCATAATCCAGGTGATTTTATTTGGCGCTGATGCAAAAATAGTTTGCTCGCTTGCTTGTTTATATCGAGATACATGAATTCGTGAGAATAAAATATATCCTTGATTATTGTTAATACGTTGTTTGACATTTGGTATTGATAAACGAGGTAATTGTTCATTTAATATTTCAGCACCAACATTGTTTAAATAAGTTATAGCTCGTGGCAAGACACGTATTCGTACAGCACTTGACGTTGTTAAATAATTCTTAAGAATGAATTTCTTTTTTTTTCATTCTGGGATGATTCAAAAATTTGAATAATTTTATAATATTTTGAATGAAATATCTGAAAACTGTTTTTCTTTGATTTATGAGATAACCGAAAAAATAAAATATCCAAAAAAAAAAGTGGGTAATTTCAATGGAATAGATATATGTATAAAGAGCAAATTATGAAATAGATAAGTGGTAAGTTAATAAGATTAGATTAGGTAAATAAACTACCTGTAAAAGAGGATGTAAATCTATTTGTCCAGAAGAAGAAAGAATGTTGTAAATGAGAAGGAATATGAAAACGGCACACGTGATAGCCATGAAATAATATTTGTAGTAAAGGGAAAGATGCAAAATAAATATGTGTATATTAAATTGCGAAAAGGTGTATTTTTGTGGGTGTCTTCCTCCTCGCTCACTCATTAATACCCGGGGGTTGGAAAATCGGTGACATGTCCTTCAAGAAGAACTTGTTCTTCCAATGACTAATGCCGCCGTGGAGGTGGTGGTGGTGCTTGGATGGGGTGCTGCACGGCATGCAGCACTACCAATTACCTGTTCATTTCATTTTTTCTGTCCAATTACTACTGCACCTGCAATATTATTCATTCATAAGCGCATCTGATGTATCACTTGATATCGGGTCCGGTGCCGCATCACAACTTATCCGTGAAGCAACTCATCAATTACTCAACTCTCCACGTCCTCTTTATCTTTCATTTCGAACACATCAAAAACCACTTCTATTACCACTTGCCTATATCAAAACTTACAATCGAATCTCATATTCAAATGTTACCGTCAAATTTTATCCGGACACGATACGCTTAAAAGCGAGCAGTGTACGAATAAATTCCAAATCGAATATTACACCGAATATTTGGCCGGTTAGCTTTGGTGATGAAACTATCGATCTTGCTGTTTATGTAAGTTGCTTTATGATTGTTTACTCGTATTATTTCGCAGTTTACTGCTTATTGATTTCATTCATTATTATTCAACCATTGTTATCAGTACTACTGTCATTGTACTTTTTTTTTTTTTTTTACTTTTCATGAACCGTAATCAATCATTTCAGGTGGGTGATGTCGAATTAGCAGTACGAATTGAGGAGCAAAATGCTCGAATGTTATCATGTTCTTTACGCGATACAATCGTTAATGCTACATCCACTAATTACTGGATGGTAGATACATTATTATATATGGCAAGAAATCCGATCCGATCACATCTTCAGCAACTTATCTGTCCGTCTATTTCAAGCTACATCTCAAAAATCGAAAGTCCTGTCATCATGTAAGTACAATGAATGATTTTTCATTTTGTAATCAATTTCAAAAAGAATATGCCATTTGTAAAAAAAATTAATCCTTAAATTTCAAAATTTCAGGAACGTGTCATTAAATGATATCCTGCCAGTTCATATTCGTGATGTTATCAACACGGCAGATTCTTCCTTGTTCTATCGTTTAACATCAATAACTGTCGAAGAGAAGCATATTTTGATTGTAACACAAATCAAATGGAAGCGTCCATTTGAAAACGATGGAGTTGCATATACAAATGTAAGTGTGAAATGGAATAACGAGAATCGGATAATAATCTGGATCGATGATACTGCCCTCAATGATTTCCTTGATCAGGTCCTTTCAAATTTCAACTTTTAAATATTTCGAAACTGATGCTTGTTTGAATATATTTGGAGAATCATGCAGTTCTATCATTTCTTAATCGAAGTAATTAACCTTTTTCTTAGGTTAAAGTTACGAAGTTCGAAAATAACATTGGAAATTTCAAACCAAACGTCTCTTCTAAGCAAATTGTCATAATGAGGAATAATGACGAATTGTTGTCACTTATCTCTAAAAGTTGCATTCAGCCATTTCATTTCACTAGTTTCAACAAAAGAGTTGTTATTTGAAAAATGAATTTAAACTTAATTTAGTTGCAGATTGATTGGAATTTCCAATGGATGGAGGAAACAATTGCAGTAACAAGTCCTGTGATACCACTTTCTTCGCGAGAATTTCTTTCAACTCTTTGTACCTCGTGTTATTTCTTACTAAACGTTTGGGCAAATGGATCACCTGTTTTAACAGCTACGAATGGTACTGTTATTCTGGAAAAGTAAGTCCTTTCAATCAATACTTTCGAGATGATTAGAAATAGGAATTTATAAGCTTGAGATAGCTTTTGTTTGAAGTATGTAGTAAAATTTCCCATCACTGTACATTAATTAAAGTGTACATTTATTTTGAATTAAACATTTTCGTCTATTTTAGGCGTGATAGGCTCAATTTGCGTGTCGTAAATCCAGATAAAAACGTCACATCCATATTTGTATCCATGTTTCTATCTATCACCGCCGAATTACGACCTGTTATTGATTCGGGTACCCTACGAACATTGGTGCAATTGCTGGACACAAATGTGGTAATGGAAAGTGGTGCCTTTCCTCCTTCCTGGTCATTTTTTGTTCAAGATCTAATAAAAGGTGTGTATGGTTATTTTGGATTTTATCATTATTATTGGAGGAGTTGGTAAAGTTTTTTAAGCGAATATTCTTTTTATCCATTAAAAATATGCTTGCACTGAGAGAAAGATTCCTACTTTCATCTACATATGGCAGTTTTCAAGAAATTATGATTTTTCTTTTCGCGATACATCCATCGTTTTTTTTTCTTGATTGTTTGCAAATTTCGACAATTTTTTGGTCATGCTGATAACATTATCAGATAGATTTAAACGACATTGTACCGACTAATATGGGAATAACAGTGTAAAAATTTCAGGAATGATAACCGAAATGATGTGGCCAGAAATGCGGAAGCAAATTGAGGAACTTACATACAGTGAGGGCATTCCTTTGGCGACATCATGTGGTATCGATCCACAGAATACGGAGATTTTAATCGGTGAAGGGCGTTTAGGCTTCTCAACAATACTTAATTTACATAGCCTGGAGTCTGAACAATGCCTCAAGGATCTCAAAAGTGCTTTACCAAATACTGCCAAATTGTTTCCGAAATAAAGTTCATTAGGGTACATTCACTTGTTTGTTCATTGTAGAATGCAATTATGCAAAATCCTTTTCTGTTATTATCACGGAATTTCGCAATTTATGATTTGTTGCAGATTTCATCCAAAAAGTTTTATCCATTATATGTTGCTTTATCACATTGTTATCATTCCTGTTCTTTCATTATCAATCTCTACTAAACTAGCCCAAAAAAATGGAAACTTTTTTTTAATAATTATACTTGGCTAGATTGTGTTTATCCCGGTGAAAAATGACTGTCTATTTTCTTATCTTCTGGAGAATGCATAGATAAAAACAAAATTGTTTATATATTCATTCCCTTTCAGTTTGTTTCAGTTGATCTATCGATTTTTTCTTCACAATTAAATTTAAATTTCATGTAAAAAATTTTTTTAATAGAACCAAAGATATATCTTTCCTTTTTTCTTTCCTTTTTTTTTTTTTTTTTTTTTTTTTTTTGGAGGGGGGGAAAAAAAGGGGGGAAAAAAAAGGAAAAAAAGGAAAATTTAAAAAAAAAAAAACAC
>KZ269997.1:569920-584684 GCA_002249935.1 Onchocerca flexuosa | reverse complement strand
GTTGTTTCTTTTTTTTTTTAAATCAATTAGTGGAAATATCTACAACTTAGTGAATTAATTATGGTTTTAATTAACAAACTGAAATGAAGAAAACATTCGTTGACTATCATTAATATCATCCAATAATTTTTCTCATTAAACAGGTATTTCCATTCATTTCTAACTCCACTCACCATGATATAATTGATTCTTCTTCTCACAACTCTTCCTTGTTTATTGTTATTTCAACCAATTTAGTTACGAAATAATTTGAAGAATTTGAAAATTAAAAATTATTTCAAAACAAAGGAGAAGGTTACCTGTAAACCAAGCAAGCACACAGAAATGATAACATGATCCGTTGGATTAGCATTTGTTGCAGGTAGAAAGTGAACATTTGCTGTATATTGACGCCAAGTGAAATAGAAGAAACCGATCAAATGAGTCCATATATTGATTGTTTCATTATTCCATTGAAACATCCTGAAAATTTGAAAATTATTTTTTTTTTTAAATAAAATATTTCAAATTTTATAAATTTAACATTGCTTCGTTGAACAACAGTGATTTGTTGATTAAAGGAAATAATTGTCAGTGTTATATTAAAGATTGCTAATGGCAATTTTTTAAAATTGAACAATAATATGATTCAAACTATAAAATTTGTTTGAGAATAGTTTCATTTCTTACTTCTATAAACATCAATCAAAATATGATTCATATCATCATTTGATTAAAAATCAAAATAGATATTTTCATGATAATTAATCAAAATTCTCAAGGATTCTGGGTAATCTATGAGATATATTTAAATCTGTCTAAATCAATTTTAAATCAACCAATCATAATTGTTACAAAAGTATATCCTAAAATAGAGTGATCTGATTATCATTTTAACCATTTCACGTATTGCATTGTTGATAAATGTGGTGGTCGATAACCAGTATGAACATGTTCGTTTATCCAAAAACAAGGTTCCAAATCAGTCTTCCGTAACAACTTGTACTTATTCGGAATGCATTTGTCAGTAGAAGTACCAGTCATCTAGAAATCTAGAAAGACCAATATTTTATGATATATTTATTCATACTACTGCTTCTAACAATATCACAAATTGTACATGACGAAAATAAAATTTCTAAAAGATGCAAATTTTTATGCAAATTCATCTACTCTCTTATTCTCCACACAAATTATTTCAGATTTAAAAAAAAAAAAAAGAAGGAAAAGAGACAGTGGAAAAATTGCCATTTGGATGAACAATGCATCAAACATTCGTAATATTTTTTCCACCTCAGACTTTGTTAAAATACTAAACTAATACGAATATTGACATGTCTTTTTCCACCTGAGATGTTAAAAGTAAATATTGAATTGATACTTACACTAAATAAAGTACTTTCATTTCCTTTTTACAAAATGTTAAGAATAATTTGTTAAATTACTAAAGCGAAGAAAATAATATTTTCGGCCTGCGAATTTCAAATCATTACAAACCGGCTTAAGCATATTCTTATCAGTCAAAATAGAAACAATTCTTAAGGGCATCTTCTGCATATCGCTGATTTTAGAAATGTCTTCTTCGCAAAAAGTTGTCGAAATGGTAATCGATCGATGAGAGATCAGATAAATGATGGACGAGGAAAAACTCCGTGGATCAGTTCGTTTAATCTTTTGAAGCGTTCATTGTTCGATGCGGAATAGAGCATTGTCATCAGAAGAATTGGGTTCTTGTTATTGAACAATACCGGCTGGCTATAGACATTATAATTTTCGATGCATTTAATCGATATGCTTGGCATACTTCCGAGAGTGATGATTTCGCCTGAATCCAACAAGCTTTGAGTGAATCATATCGCGGAAACCAATTATCAAACAAGTGACCGTGACCTCCTTCAGTGCAAGTTTGATTTGAAAGCTTCTTCTTTTCACCGACTTTCTTATACGATCCATTTTTCGTCTACATCACAGTTCAGTCGAGAAATGACTTGTCGTTGCTATGTATGACAAGAGCAAACGACACTTGAAGAAGATAATTCTTTTGATTATTGATTAGCTTTGGGACATTAAACTTATCGAACTTATTTACATCTGCAATTTTAAATAATTTTAAAATGTCGAACTACGAAACAATGGTATAGGTTTGAATTCTAGTTTCGGAAGACATCTTTAACGATAGCTTTCGACTGGTCATCGTCAACTTTCAATGATCGATCATTGTATTCCGCGTTTTCAAGACTCTCGCCTTTGCAAAATTTCCTTCTTCAGTGCACTATTATGTTTATTATTAGATTAGGAATCAAATACATGGATTAAATAAATATTCTTAAGCCTGCAAATATTATAAGTTGCTTTCACTATTTTATGGCCCATTTTGAATTGAGAAGGAAAAGATCACATGATAAATCTTTGACTTTTATTTTGAAAATTATAATCTTTAAAATTATTTCTTCTTTCAAATTATTTTTTAAAAACAGTACGCAATTAAATCATCAGTAAAATTATTTAAATCATCATTAAAAGAAAAAAAAAAAAAAAACAGGAGCAAATATCAGAATAACAGTAACAAAACTACAGACGAAATAAGAAGAACATTGAATAAAACCATTATTCGCAACTTTTTTTTTTTTTTTCTTTCTTGCGATTATTTTCGAAATCAATTAGTTTTGTTGATCTGTTTTCCAGTTTGATCGTCTCGACAGACAGTATTGCGAAAATTTTTTTTAAACTTTCAAACTTAACGATCCTTTTTTCTTTAAAAAAAAAAAAAGAAATTAGGACGGCATAAAATATTAATGTTATTTCCATTCAGATAACTTTTATGCAATCTTAAATAACAAGTTTGCTATATGATACACAGTTTTGGACGATAGTATAAATGCATTGCAATATGAATTAGTAAAATCTTTCCGGCTAGATAAATCTTAAATTATTAGTTTAAGAAACCAAGTTCTTAAATTAAGTTGTCTAACACTTTACTTGATCACCAAAAGATTATCTACCAGTGATTCAAATTCACTGATTGTCTAAGTAGACTAATGCATAACATCATTTTCTGTGCTTGATAGAAGCCAAACATTTGTTCCAATAACATGTTAGAATATCAAAAACGTTAACAACGAATCTGTATTCTAAACATCACAATCACGAAGGAGTGAAATGATAATTTTAGCATACTTTAAAGTAAGGTTAGCTTCGTAGTTGAAACAAAATCAAAATGAAATGTATAATCGATTTCTTTTGCCAACAAAAAGGGGAAAAAATCATCGAATATGAAAAATTTTCAGTAATTAATCCTACAAAATTAGTCATTATTAGTAATGTATTAGTTTCATTCACTGTCAGTTGACCCCTTTTATATCATTCTTTTCGGAACAATATCTCAAGATTTTAAAATCAGTCAGTTACAGTAAATCAATTATTTAAAATTTGTGTAAACTTCAAAGAAAACACACCTAATAACAGTTCAGAATTCGCAAAATAAATCCTTCCAGTGCAAAGTTTTTTTTTTTTTTCGTAATACTTTTGATCATTTCCAAATACAACCCGTCATTAACTTTTTTAATTAAGCTTGCAATGCTAACTGGCACAAACATCCAATTTAATCCACCTGCTTATTAAATTATCAGTGATTTGATTCAGCTGATCATAATCGATCAGTACAAAAACTATTGCCACTTTCATAGCGACATGTAATTATTTGACGAGAAAAAAAAATATTTTTGTAGATTAAAAAAATTAGAAAAAAAAGTTTTATGATAAAAAAATCATAAAACTCAACAAGCGTAAAATTCATGACATCGTTTTCTTTGAGTTGATTATTAAATTCAATTAATTATTTTTTTTTTTTTTTTGAGGAATTTTTATGAATGAAGAAATAGATATATTATGCTATTTAGGCGTATTATTTTGTCATATTTGCTACTTTCATTTAAAAAATCTACCGTTAATTTCAAAAAATGCAAAATGCATCCAACAAAAAATTTAGAAAAAAAATTATTTTTTTTGCTACTCATCCACTTCCATTATTCCTAATGATGAAATTGGATAAATGATTTAAATTTATAAATATCGTTCGATTTAAATCATTTAATAATTCGTATTCCCAAGGTCAATCATATTGAACTTTCACTAAGAACATTCATTTCTTGCTTCCTTGCTCTTCAAACTATATCATTTTAAAACAAGAAAATTTCATAAAATCAACTTCATGAAATTTTATAATGAAAAAGATGCAAAAAATGATGTAATAAACAATGCTGATGAAATAATGTAAAAACATCAAAATTTAACAGAGGCAAAAAGAAGAGGGCTGAAACGAGAAATTCAAAATATACTTCTTATCCGTCTTTTCTCTCTTCCTTTCTCAGTGCATGAAAATACTACATTTATTAATTTGTTGAATTATTGCAGAAAGACAACCCACCACTTCCTGCAGTGACCTCTCTTCCATCACTCCTTTCTTCCGTAGTGACCATTGCACCTACTAGGGATATAATATGAATGATGCGCATTCAACAGCTGTCTACTAGTTGATAATTGTCATTTGCAACAATAAAAGTTCAGTACAAGTAGATGTTGCATCTACTTGAATGTTCTGTCACTCAATCGGTAATTCGTAGATGAATGGTTGGAATTTGCTCAATTACCTAACTGTACATTAAACCATATTAAAGGCAAATCAAAACTTTCGAGGTGAACAAATTATGGATAAAATTTCTCATGCCCACCCTGTAGAACATTCACCGCCAATTGAGCTGCAATTAATCTCACGCAAATGCAGGCTCATTTTAATTCTGTTAATGAATTTTTGAATCCAAATCTCACATTCAAATTTCCCTTTCTTCTGTCCATCATTAAACTAAATTTAACGCTTTTTCTCATTTGTGTTCGCCAAAAATTCGAAAAATCTAATGCAAAATCAAATCTTAAACAGGCAAAACTTTATTTGTGCAAATAAGTACAACACAAGTGCTAAGAGAGTTCTCTTAAAAAATCATTGATATACATATTCGAAACGGCGGCTATGTCAGAAAAAAACAACAAAAATCCTGATGTATAAAAAAAATCCAACAACATTTAATCTTGTAAACATAAATGATAAGAGTTTTGCATTCAAGTTAACAGATGTAATGAAAACTTTTCCGAAACATTTGTCAAAAAATACGTAACAGTAATAAATCAACAATAACAAAATTCAAGTACTAGAGATCAGTCATCCAAAGGTCCATTTATACCACTTAGAATTTCAGATTTCATCTGACGTTTTTATATCTTGTAATCACAAAGAATTAGAAAATTGTTTTTTAATCTAGCACATTTCTGTAGATGGAGTGAAACAAGAAACTAAGCACAGAAGGTACCATCAAAAAACCATCCAAAGCTTGTAAAGTTTTGTTAAACCGTGTAACGTAGAAATTTAATAAATATGCAATTTCCCGAAATCTTATGAGTTACATGTCAAAGGATTCAGATTAGCCATACTCAAGCCCAATTTTAACATTTAGTTAAAAAACTCGAAAAAAATTTTCTAGAAATTAATTTAAAAAAAAATCAGCCAGCAACTTAGCAGTTAATATAATTTAAGAGTTCATAAACCCATTAATATTTCAAAAAAAAAAAAAAAAATTTTCTGAATTTTTTGGTAACTCCGATTAATTTTAAAAAAATGAAGTTTTCCTTCTAAAGCTAATCAAAACCAAGGAAATTAGAATTTCGTGAAATCTTTGCATTTATAAAGACTTACACGGATTATTTTTTGGTATTTACAAATCGATTACATTAAGTCGTGCATTAAAATAAAAAACCCGGGAAGACACACCGAGTAGATTCAAAAATATTGGAGAGTGGATCTGTGGTTAGAAATCTAAACATAATTTTCGACAATCTGAACCTTCCTACTAACTTTTTCTCAATCAACATAAAACGGTCTGCAGAGTGAATTCCTTTTAAACATCAGAGATCCCCTCTCCCTTCTATCTCTCACCCTGTACTGCTTAAAAAGAGCAGAACACGAAGAAAAACTGCGCAATCTCATACTGCAATAATACACATTATTTATGATTAGCTCAAATATTTCAAATAATCTTATCAGAGCTGAGAAGCACAAAAAGAACAAACTAACAACGAACAACCGCAACTGAAAAAAAAAATCACCGGCAAAGTTTACATATTTTCTAACATGTTTTGCAAAGATTTGAACGTTTCGGCAAGTTTCTTCTGATCAGAAACAGTGGATTGTGTCTGCGAGAGATTTATCAAAAATGCTGCTATTAAATCTAAGCATTTGCTAGCCAGTGCTGTCCTACTGCAAGAAAAATATCAATTATTACAATATTTCAATAAATGAAATCCTGAAATTACTGCAAAATATATTATGTTTAAAAACTATCGATAACTATCCACTAGATATTTCAAACAGTTGCAATAGATATCAATCAGAATTTATTCATCTGACTTTGATTGATTAATTTTCCTGCTACACTGTTCTTGTATCTTTTAACAAAATACTCTAGCCACTGCTCTCAGAGAAGGATATCTAAGATGTATGCATCTAATGTGAAAGTGATATCATTAATCTTACCTTTGCTGATAAACAGAAGAGGAATTCTCCACAAACTTCGTTATGACATGTAATGCTGATCGCATTAAGTAACGAGAAGCTGTATTATTCTTCTGATAAAAGGGATCTCTCCTGTAAACAGTTTAATGTCTGATACTCATAGGTTCAAATTATAATACTTAAATTGGAATCATAATTGATCCAACTAAAAACTGATATAAAACTTAATTTACCTAAACATATTCGACAATGTATCAACCATAGCATTTAGTGGTGCGTCGATTCTTGTACCAATGAAATGAAAAAACGAAGGTGAGAAGCCTTCACGCATTCCTCTGTTCAACAATTTCGACAGTATCACCTCTGAAAAGATAATAAATACAACATATCATCTTTATATGAAAAAAAAAAAAAGAATCCATTCTTTTGTTCTAATTCTCTCCAAATATTTCTGGTAAACAACATGAATCAAAAATTTTTTTACAGATGCACAACATGTCAAAAAGTGAAAAATAAGTGACGATAAGAATACCAAAAATCTGTTCTATTTTCGGTACAGATCGTCTACCAGATCTAAATTAATAATAATGATAAAGAGATAAGACGGAAAATTCTACTCCATATCTTCTGGAAAGTAGAAAGTCGGCTAAATTATAAGATTCGGCCTTTTAGCCTCGATTACATACTTCTTTTATTTCAAAATATCCTACAATCCCATTGTTTTTGAGAAAATCATGTTAAGCGGAAGAACGATGATTCTAATCTAACATTAAGACTATCAAAAACCTACCAAGAGGATAATATTTTGGTACCAGCGAATACTTCTTTGACAAACTCGCTATTCGTGTACCTAGACGCTGAATACGCACTTCACGTGATTCACCTTCAGATGAGAACAACTCTGCAAAACAACATCATTAGTCAAACATAACCGGTAATTTTAAACCAATTTATGGAACTTATTTAGTAATTACAACCAATATCACATACATACCCACATTCTTGATATACCATAAAAAAAAAAAAATCAAAATAATGGCCATAGAAGATGAATATCTGCTTCTCTTTTTCATCTTCCTGCTTTCAAAACTTTGTTAAATTTGCAAAAATGAGATGAAAAATTGCATACACAACAAGATCTATGTTTAAAAATAATTTTTTTTTTTTTGACAAATTTTAAGACTTTGAAAAATAACCTCTATCAATTATTTCTGTATAGAAATCTTCGATAGCATTTTCATCATAAGTTGATGAACAAAAACAAAGAGCAAGTTTGATATCCGGTAAGTCCAAAGGAACGGCAAATTCTTCGAAAAGTTCCTGTACCGTATACAATTGTTTTTCAAGATTATTTTTGGCTGTAATCGTTTCACGAGTCTGCGGCATTGATTGTACCAAATCCCTAATTTTTGTTTCCATATTAATCACTAATAAATGCTGTTTTTAATAACGAATGGAACTGATTTATGGAGGAGACTAAAAAAAACAAAAAATTATAAAATTGAGGAGTGCCTTCAGCGCTGCCGACTAGTGTAAGACAGATGGAACGACCTGAGAGAATAAGACAATAAACGTTATTCCTCTCATTTAAGTATGATTAAAGATTTTTTATGATTAAAGACAATATTTTTTTTTTCTCCTCTTAATCCAAAGACAAGAAGACGGATGGGAGGTAGGAAAAGCGAAGCCAGTAGCAACAAAAAAGAAAAGGAATTCCAATTGAGTATAAAATTATATATGACAATAAAATATTTGATAAAAAAATATAAATGTAACTGACCTTGCAGCAAGCTGAATTTGAGCAACATCAAGCTTATCACGTATTTCTAATACCAAATCGTGTAAGTCGGCATCTCTATCAACCTGCGGACCTGCTGACTGAATACACATTGCTGCTTGTGACAAATATGCAACACGACGCTGAATGTCGAATGCATCCCTTGAAAAGAGAAAAAACATTGTGAGGAAGTTATCAAAACGGTATTATAGAACTGCACAATATGGAAAACATACGTTTCGCGTTGAGCAAGTTGAAACAAAAGGCTAGCTGCTTTCACATGATCACCGTTGCGCTCATGAAATCGCCACAAAAGATCTAAGTAACGACTTGAGCCACCTTCTTCAACACAACGATGAAGGAATGCTTCTAGGAATGGAGATTTACTCTGAAATAAATGCGAACCTTAAAAATAACTTCTGCCAATTTACGGAAATTATTTATTCATTTCCAAATACATTTTCCTCAACCATTTTTTCTACAAATTGAAGTGCCACGAAACAATGATAGTTGAAAAAGACAAAGCAAAGTAAAAGACTGACCTGTAAAACAACGTTGCTAAAATCATTGTCTAGAAGCCATTTAAAAATGGCTACATTTGCAAGTTCGTCTTTCGACTCCAGAACTTTTCGGATGATAAGATCTTTCGCTGGATTAAGTAGATCTAATGTACCCGCAGCTTTCTGATCATTCATTAAACGATCCAGAGTATCGATTATACACTTGTATGCATCCTTTCTATAAATTTTTTGATTAAATTTTGGTCACATTATATGGCAATCGGCTCAAAAAAAAAGTGATATACTATACGGCAACCATTCTAAAATTTAGACAAACCTTCTTGCAAATGCTTCCTGTGCAAATATATCATTTTCTCCACATTGATTTTTGTATGCCATTACAGCCAGTAACTTTGAATCACCACGTTCTGCGCGTTCCAAAGCCAAATCTACTATCCCTTCCACATAATCTACTAAAACAATTACATATTACTAAAAAACAAATAATACTTGGGAGATGTTAATGAAAACAAAATCAATACTAATAAAACTGAATATTTCCTTGGTAATAAAAGAGACAGCAACATATTTATATGCTTACTCCCAACCCGTCTTTCTCTTTTTCTAACCGTTTCGAGAAATAGATAGTTATTCGATTATAAATTAGCAAAACCAAATCTCCTTCTCCTAATTACCGTGCTACGATCACATGAATGATGAGACAGTTTGAAAATGATGTCAGTTTCATGTGATAATGTCATATCTTAACATTAAGTGGTTAGGTTTTTTATAAAGCCCAAAGTGTGAGATGGAACACTTACTATAAAAAGAAAAGTTTATAAATTAATTTACGCATACTAAAATTATTTTTTCGCTTCAGTAAACTGTGATTCACGTTTCCTGCAGGAAGACTTAATAAAAATAAAACAGAAGTAGTATAAACCAATTCTTACCTTCATACAGAAGTTGACAAATCACTGGCAAATTGATTTTCTGAATTCCCATTTTTAACAGTTTAACGGCTTCTGCCAAAATTTCTGTTCGTGCTGAACATGGCGGTAAACGACGCACTTCCTCGATCATTTCTGTGGCCTGAAATTCGCAACAAATGATGATTTGCAACAATGATGCTTCTTACTTGCCCATCATAATGCTTTACAAAAGTACAAACTAATGTAAGCCAGACTTGTAGACTACAAGCATAAATTTAATACTAAATCTTTCATAAATCGTCCATAATTATTGCAAAGCAAATGGAGAAAAATAACAACAAAGCGAAACTGTTCCCTCTGTATTCAGATATACTTAAATAAAAAATAACTTCTCGTCAGCAACTTGCAACTGTGAGTTAAACATTACTGGAAAGAAAAATTGTATTTAACTATGAAGAAGATATATAATGATCCTACCTTCGTTGTATTGGCATCATCCACAGAAAAAAGTGAAGGACAACAATCACGCAATTCGTTACATAACACAGTCGTTGTTGCATTATCACCCAAATAGTGTCGAACTAGACATGTTATCAAATCGGCACACAGCTAAAAGAGAATAATTAATTCTTTATTTAGTGATCTGATTAAGACCATATAATCAGAAAAACAGTGACATTCTCCAAAGTTAATAAACTGAAATACGTTCATCTAGCTTTAATTCTCGTAAAATTATTGCACTGTAATTAAAAAATCCCACAAAATTTAATCCAACAAAAAAAGTATCATCTCTTCGAAATATCATTCATGGCTATACAATCGTATTCAGCATATAATCGGCATATAATCGTTGTCGCTATCAGAAAATGTATTCCTCTTAATGACCAGATCATTTTCCTATTAGTGTTGAACTGCACTAAAACTTTTACCTGCTGACCACTCAATACTATATTGCAGAAATTTGTGGCAGTCAGAGAACTCCGATTTTGTGTACTAAGAAGGGTTGCTATAACGTGGAATTGATGCTCGCATAAAATTTTCCATAACATCAGCACCTCCACAGTTAATGACAGAAGTTGACGGAAACTGAGTAATGAACGGCGTTCGGAATGCGATGCCACTGAAGCAATATTAGCACTTGCAAAGGACATTCAACCAAAAAAATTAAATCTGTTGTTATAAAACGGCGACACTAGCTTAAAACTTTTAGTCATTCACTTCATACATCACAATTCTAAATCAATACCTTCAATGTGAGAGTTTGGAGTATCGCCATTTAGTGGCTGTACATATTCCTGAATATTTCCAATCAATTTGTAGTCTTCGATGATCCTTTTAAATGGTGTCAGCTGGTTTAGTAACCACTCCAACTCATCAACGCCATAAATACTAACAAGCTGAAGCAAAACATAATTAAAGATTAATTTTAGAAGTTAAGATTCCAATAAATTCAAGCAGAGTGGTGAAACAACAATAAAAATACAAAAAAAAGTCAGTTCTCAATACTTTGTTATCTGGAAGCAACTGGCATAAAGGTTTGCTCCACAAATTTCCAACAATTCGAGAAAAATGAAGAAAGAGCGCATCATGTCGACAACTCATCGATGCCTGCAATCCAAAAGTCATTATAAGTCTGAAGAGATATATGTTTTTGAAATCTTTTTAAAGACAAGTTGAACTTAACAATCAAATAAATTTTCTGCCTGAAATTTTTAATCAATCAATTAGCTCACGTATGTTTGAATTTCGCTGGACAGAGAAGTTTCGTCACTGCTTAATATTTGTTGCATCTCCGGAAAGGAATCTCTTGCTGAATGAAAACGTTTCTGTTGCTGCGGAGTGGATGAAAACAGTGGAGCTGCAATAACTATCAGATACTCCGAACCATTTTAAAACAAAAACAGAATTCCGATAACCGAAGTGTCGGATAATATTTGGCTTAAATGAGGAATCTGAAAATTCTGTTTAGAACTTGTATTAGTAGTTTTCCGATGAACCAACAAATTCAGTAGTGGATACTTCCTTTGTCTGTTGTTGATTTAGGCAAAATTTGATCATGAAATCGAGAACGTTTTTATCCCCGAAAATGTATATTAATCCTCAAGACTAAAACTTACAACGAATCTGCAGAGAAAGATCAGAAAGTGACTCGCTAACAGGTGATGACCATTGGCTCAAATTGCCTGCTCGGAAAGGAAACACAGAATGTCTGTTCCGGACTTTTTCATTGCTCAACATAAAAAACAATCGTAAAGCTGAGTCCTGAAAACGGTCAACTATCATTTCAAAAAATTAACAGTTGCACACTGTTTCAGAAATTTACAGCTCTGACGCCTACACCTGCGTTATATAAAAAGCTGGACAGTACGGCTATGCATCTATTTCTTTCATAGGATGACTGAATATAGTTAACCTTCACTGCACTGCTTGCTCCGCATTCTGTACGAAGAATTGTGAGAGCCATATCGCCAACATTAACCAATCCATGTAATTGAGTGAAATAACTAGCATGTGATGAGTCAGATCCAAATTGAAGAAGAATATTACGTAGCATATCAATGGGAGAACGATGATCAATGATTTGTATTCCCTGGGATTTCAATTTCATTTAGAAGAGTGAAGATAACCATTTAAAATGCAATGAAAAAACATTGATCACATAAATCGGAACTGATGTTAGAACAATTGCACGCCAAAACATTAATCTTTGAAAAAAAAAAACAACTCTAGCTGTTCACCGTTTGGTTTTAGTCTACTTATCATCAACTATCGATGTATATTAGCTGCACACGAAAAAAAAAAGAAAAAAAATCATATAAAACGAATACCTTTTCGCACAAAACAATGAATTTTCCAGATGTATCTCGAGAAAGTGTAAGATCATGATGAGAGGCCGTAGTTGTCTAAAATACGATTATACAACATACCTTTAAAAAATGTGAACACATGTTGAAAAATGTTTCTCCTAACAATAAGCAGAAAAAGTATTCATGTAAAAAAAAAAAAAAAAAACGTACCGAAAAGGATGCTTTAGACACAGTTTTTGTTATCGTCATTACCAAACTTCTAAGACGTAGCTGTGTCTGAAATATATTTGTAAAATAAAGTATTCAACAGGTCAGCAATAATTTCATCCGAAATGGCAGACGTCATTATACTGCGATACAAATTTATATTACTCAAATAAAAAAAAAAATTTGAATTTGGTAAGCTGACTGCCGAGAATTTCACACTTGAAAAATTTAAGGAAAAAATGCAGTTATAAACATGAACAGCGAAAAAATGATGACAGTTTTACAGTGAAAACGCAAACAAAGATAGCTGAAGCATCTAGTAGTGATAAAAGTGAAACTAACCACATTCTCTATAAGACATTCAGAAGCTGGAAAGTTTGATGAACAAAAGACCGAAAGATTGGAAATATCGATTCCAGCTTCGCCAGCCATTATACCGATTTCTATAAAATTCTTTTCCAGAAATGCCCATAAGATCCACATTATTTAAATGTATATTATTCACTGTTTCACTCACTTTGAAAGATCTCACTTCCTCAGAGTGATTTTTTTTTTTTTTTTTTTTTTTACTAAATATCCCAGTCTTCTTTCACTTTTATGGATAAAGAAAGAAAGAAAAAAAAAAGAATTGTCCAATATGCTTATGGTAATACTGCATGTGAACCGATGTTAATGTTTCAATAAATATTGGTGAAGCCATATTACAAATTATTGGGAATCAAAATTTAATAAATATATACCATGAGCGTAAAAAGTATCATAAATAGAAAGCGGATGAAAGGACACCGGTGAAATACCGTATCCTGGAGGAAGACGAACATGCTTTAGACGCAAGCAACTGGGCCTCATGCCCTCCTGAAATTTTAAATTTCACCATTCAAATGCAAAACAACGCTTCACATCATATTCTAAAGTTTCCATAAATCTTGTGATTTGCCAATCGACTATTTCTTTTTTTTTTTTTTTTTTTTTTTTTTTAAATTAAATATAGTCTTTCACGAAATTTGAATTTTAAAATAAAGAAAAGGGCACACCATCCAATTCATCACAGATGATTTCGAAGCCACCTGATAAGTGTTCTTCGGTACTGGTGGGAAACAACTGAAGAATAAACGAACACCCTTCCTTGTTGTCGCGATCTGAAACAAATTTTAAATGGGAAATTAAAATTCACCAAGAAATATTTGAAAAAGTTGAAGTAGTTGACTCTAAAAAATGCATCGGTTTTATAAGATAAGAAGAATAAAGAAGTGCTCTTAACATCTAACTTCGAAAAATTCTAGAAATTAAATAATATATATGCACTGAAATAATGAAACGGAGCTTTGAATTTTTACAATATTTCTGTAAGGTCTGGATAGTATAATAGTGATTTTTAACTTACAAGATGCAGATATCGGGATTGCGTATAAGGTACTGGACTAATGCCTACAATGTCGGCAAAAAAAGAAGCATCCACGGACCGGCATTCTGCTGCAGCAAGCTCCTAAATTTAGATCATTTATAGCAACTGAAAAGAGTTGTCCAATCAGATCATCAAGACGGCTCGATTCAAAGCAATACGTCAAACAGTGCGGTCAAAGATAACATAGCCATCAAACACTCTGCTTCATTATGCTGACGATGATTGTAACATCTAAATCTTCCAAATTCAAAAGTTTGGATGCATAGCTATCAAGCGCATTTCCAAAAAACCCGCACTGCTAAATCGAGTAAATTAATGAAACTAGAAATTATGAAAACTGAACCTGAATATGCCCATGGCTGAGTGATGCCACCTTAACTATTGAATTTCCATCAGCACGCAAATCATAAACTTGAATGGAACCATTTTCGGAAAGACTGTATAAAATATGCCTAGTATCATCCAAACATAACCGTACCAACCGTTCTAAAATATTCATGTTATTATTAGGAATACATCCAATGCAAAAAAAAAAAAAAAAAAAAAAAGCTTCGTTTTTTCACCATTTTCGGAAAGACTGTATAAAATATGCCTA
>KZ269997.1:551784-566570 GCA_002249935.1 Onchocerca flexuosa | reverse complement strand
AGAAAAAAACCAAAAAAAAAAAAAAAAAAAAAAAAAAGAAAAGCTTCGTTTTTTCACCATTTCTTCTCATCATTTTTGAAGGTTAAGATAATTGATAATTGAAAAAATAATTGAAACTATGAAAGATGCATCCAAGATAATTAAAAAACAAGGATTGAAATTGTAGATGTATCTAATAAGCAAAAACTACCGTTCCTCTTTTTGCAAATTTGCCTGTTAATAATAAAATTCGGTGGAGTTATTACATAGAAAGTCTCAAAAAATACATATTAACCAAGTAAAACATTACCTTCTTTCCCTGTGATCAAAGATACGGAAGGCAAAAAATAACTAATGAAACTTTTGGAATGATTTATCTTACGACAGCGACGACTGAACCAGCCTTTATCCTATAAAAAAAGGAAAAAGTTCTTGATGAAGCTTCTTCTGTCTTGAAGAAGCGATTAAAGATTTATTCTATTTGCTTTAACAAAAACTAAAGAAGAACTAAATATGGAAAAAAGACATAAACTAATGCACTTTCAACAACAATGTGAAATGAAAATACTATATGACACGAATTCAACATTTAAAAAAGAAAAAAAGAGTTCTAGAGTATTAATTCTAAAATTTGCAGATAACCTGATAATCAAGTTCATACAAAATTTCTTCTTCCGTGAAGAAAATACGACCATTTGATGTTGCAATTATATCCGATATAGTTGTGTCGTCAATTGGAACCTAAAACTTTCAGATCTATAGTCTTATTCTTGTGATGAAAGAAATAAAATTATAGCAAAATGAAAACGTAACTATTCAGTTTGGGTGTTACTATTTCAAATACTGGAATTACGACATTTTGCTCAGAAATGGCTAGTAACAGTTGTAAACGGTGTTCGCCTTTAAGGCAAGCATATCCTATGAGGAACAAGATAGAAACAATGCGCATGAAGCCAATAAAATATTGCATAAAAAAATAGTTGGAACTACGAACTATGAAAGGATAATTCTCTAATATGAAAAGAAAAAAGAAAACCTTGAAAAGCGCATCTGGAAGGAGATACATATCGGCTTGCCGAAAATCGTTCGGTAGACAGGATATATCTGTGACTGTTATATTATTAACAGTGAAGCTTGCTCCTAATAATACAATTTCTTTTGTTGTCGCCACAATAACCAAGCAATGAATGTGTTTCTTAAATTATCGCAGAATTAATAGTTGAAGAACAGAAGTTAGGACAGAAGATCGATAACTCTGAATAGGACAGAAAATCGGTAGCTTGTATTCCTTTGCATCAAATATCAAAAGATCTCTCAAATTAACTCTGTAAAAGAGGCGTTCTCTGCCAAACAGGACGCATTAGAAAGGGTGTAGTAAGAATGCAAAATTGGAATAAAAACCACTCTAGATTTGATAGAATCGGAACAAAAACTGTTCGAAACCCAAATTAGCTAAGAAAAAGCTAATAAAGCATTAGTTATTTAAGCATTTAAAATGTAAACATTAATGGATGAGTTACATTATTTTGATTTTCAAAATCTATAATAAAAAAGTTCGATATAACTTTGTTGCAATTACTGGAAAAGTATAACTGAATGAAATTGAAAAGATTAATGCAAAAGATAACAGTTTAACTTCCAAATGTAAAGCGGAAGTTAAGTGGAACTTAACTTGCAAATGAAAAGTGTACAATCAACACTCTTTCTTACAATATCTGTTAATACTACATAAAATAAATTGAAATATATCTAAAGAATCGATCAGACATATTTATAACAGCTATGGCTAACGAAAATTACTTTCAACTAAGTTTAAATGGAGGGTACAAATGGCTCAGTACAAATGGAACTCCTGGCTCTGGGTGTCAATAAACAACTATATCTACTATGATAAATTACCTGGAACACTCCAGCCTTCGGTTTCGCGATCGCCACTTTGGTAATTGTATTAGGTATTCCATCGAAGTAAGCTAAATCCGAACTGAAAATAAATGAAATAGAATTTAACAATTCTTTTTTATCTGTACAAAAACTATTACAAACGGTTAAGAAGGGAACTTGTCCCTTAATCGAAGGAAACTAAGAATATAATTCGAAGCCTGATTTTTATATAACATAATGGAAAAATGATGTATCATCCTTTTTTATGGAGAGGAAAAATATATAATAAAGATATTTGAATATGACAAATTTATAGCTTACTTACCATTTGATTTCAGTGAACTGGTTTAATTATGTGATGTCTGAAGCATATAATTATTTCAGGAAAAGAAGAAACGAGAAAAAAAACTCACCTGTCTTCATAATTCCAAACATATAGATCGGCATCAATTGTCATGTAAGCACGTCCAATTTCGGGTAATAAACCCATTGTACAAATGCTTTGTGTACCTATAAAATTCATCAGCATCTCGACTATTGCATGACAATTATACAGATCCGTTTATATTCCAAAGTATCGAGACTTTTTCTTGCACGATGGATCAAGAATACATGTATTAACAAAGGATTCAGTACAATTCAGTACTTGAGAGATAAACTTACTGTTAAGCTGATCTCTCAGTTCCTGTGGAATTGGTTTCAAATGACCATGAACAAATTCAGGTATCTCCAAGTCAGTCAGTGGTTGATAATCTCCCGTAGCAAGACCAGATATTGTCACTTTGTCTATAACAAATATGTACTTTCTCAGTCTTTTCAATTATTTGATCCAATCTTCCAAAGGCAATAAGGCACGACTAAACATAAGCCATCAAGATAGCAATCGTCAAACCATTTATATTCCAATCTATCGTATAAATCTGAACAGAATAAACTAACCTGGTTGGTAGGGATCGTACTTTAATTTATAGTATAAATCAGAATCTTCACAAATTTTTAGAATGGATCGCTGTACATAGCTTGCAGCACTTTCCAAAGCGTCACCGGCAAGCTGTCCATGTAATTCCATACCTAGTAACTGTTTTTCATAATTAGTACCAAAAAGGAAAGACAAAAAAACAGTATGATAACGTTTTGCATGATGTATTTGAATACAGCAAACAGCATTACAAAATGTTCTGCTTAAAGAATATGTTTATTGGTTGCAACATTAAGAAGTCCAAAGAAATCAAATATCGAAATTAAGAAAAAAAAGTTTGTCATACAAAGCTTATAATACTTAAATCTAAAACTAAGTATTAATTATTCGGCGAATTCGATAAAAGATAAATAATACCTATTTCTGTTAACGTGAGAAAAAAGTTAAATGGTAAATTTCATAATTCAGATGGAATTGAAATAGTCAAGTATGTCTAACGTTCTTTGTACTGCAAAACTATATCAGTAATGCGACTAAAGAAACGATATCTTCGAGCTTAATGTATTCCTCGCGCAGTTTACTACGGTCTCGTTACATGAAAATCTAATCTACAATTAAAAGGATGACTCTTACGATACCAGCAATTTTCATATTGGGTTTTTGAATAACTTATTTGATCATTATTGCCGCCTACATTTGTATTTTCTTCCGTGCGCAACAAAAACTGAAGCACTGTATTTGGAGAATATTCGTAATGAATCTTTGCAGAATCCGGACGGATTCTGATCTTATCCATGAGAAAAGATACGGCATGATAAAAGAAATACGTAGTGCTACGATGTTCTCGGGCATCGAGATGAGACTAGTTAATTGAAGATGCCGCTTCACTTCACATTACTTCGTTTAATTCGAGAGCAATTTGATTTCATGACTTTTTCACCTAATCCCTTTAAATTCATGTTAAACATGAAATGACGCCAAACAACCAGGCAGACATTTCATATATTGTGAATTTTTGATCGGAAAAAAGAAGAAAGAAATGACGCTTGCTATGAAAAACAATGGAACTGCTACCTTACATGCACTGTTAATAGCATGACCAATAATTAGTTCACCTAATAAGTAACAATTAACTAATGTACGCAGTAAATAACAAGATTTAATAAAATATCTATCTCATGTAATGTAACATGTTGTTTTCAATAAAAACATCAAGACTTTTAATCTTCAGAAACTTTTTTCTTGCTCTATGATTTCTAAATCTACGGCACGCCATCATTTTTTTATTTCAGTTATAACATAAAACAACTGACAGATGAGTTCAAAAATGATCGTGAAAATGAATGACCCTCTCTTCCATGCTGTGTCGACAGAAGTGAAGTAAACTGATAACATATCGAAAGAGATTAAATCATTGCCACCTTTTTAAAATGTTATGATAGGAAATTCGGAATATTTCAGAAAACATATAAAATTATGGATTCGTTTCTCAGTTCAGAATTTTCAGGAATAAAATAAATCCAAAAACAGAAATTTTAAACTTTGATTTTCTTTTTACATTTCCTAATTACTAATAAGCTCTGTTGAGCATTCATACCCACTAACCCTTAAGATCGTCAGGAACAATTCAAAAGACTTGACAAGTTTTAAATACAGTTACACCAAGTTCCCCAAAGCAATACTATACCTACGTAACCACTTCTAAGTCGTCATCCTTTCATCCATTCAATTCAAATCCTTGCACATATTTATCTACCGTGCAGTATTTTGCGGCTTACCGATGATGACGATAGAAGTGGTGTTTGTTACGAATTGTTACGAGGTGATATGTTTTCCGATGATATCAGCGTTTGCCATTTCTTTCAATAGATCGTATTCCTGTTGTTTGTAAAAATCTAATATAAGCATTCCGCCACAGCGTGGAATCGGGGATTGATGTCTTATAACGTCGTGTATTGCGATATTTATGCGAATCATTTTAAATCATTTTTAGAAGATATTCTTTGGACGCTAGCTAGAAGAAACATTAAATGACAAATTTTATAAATTCCATGTTAGGAGTGATAAAAGTTTAGTTGGCACATTAAAAATAATTCTACATTACAGGTTTGCTAGTGACTAGAATCTGTTGAATTTACTTGGATTTCTTACTTTTTTTTCTCATAAATCTTTTATATTTTGTGGTATTAGTGCAAGTGAGAAGCATAGTAAGATCTGAGAGTGCAGTCTTTAATGTGTTAATGAATCCAGGGATTCCTGGGAAATTGGAAAGTCGAACTTTTATTTCTAGAGCATAACATCTCATAAATTTGTTTTTGCTGACACTCTGAAAAAAAGTGACGTATTACATGACATGGAAGTGGTTTTTATTTGGATTTACAGAAATTCTGGCAATCATTTGTTCTATCAGTTTCTTATAAATTTTTAAGGTGTTTTCTTGCATTTCCGGTATTTTCAGGACCGGGCTGTAAATGGATGAATGGTGGACATTGGATGGTGGGCATACTTGGCGTTTAGTTTTGCAGATTGTGGATGATAGTCGTGTTGGGTTCAACCGAGCATGTGTCCATCTGGAACCATGGCAAATCGTTTCGTACACTTTATCCATTGCTTGCCTCTTCATTTGGCTGCAAAAACTGCTAAAAGCAGATCGTCCTCTTTCCACCCGTATTCGTGCTGTGGTACTTTTTCCTTTGTATTCAATCAGTTTATTTTCTTAAGTTTAAGAGATCATGAAATTTGATATTTCCATCAGATTAAAGCATGCTTACTTAAATTTGTTTTTCCAGATATTTTCCGCATTTCGCATGATACCATGGGTAAATGCCCAAATAAAAGAAGAAATGGAAAAGGCAAGAAGAGATCTTGAAGAAACGATACATCAGTACGACAAGAAAAAAGTACGTTTGAAAAAATTATGTTATCATGCTGTCCGGATATTTCTGTCATTGTATCACGTTGAAGTGTTTTAGTTGATTCACATGGAATTAACATAAGGAAAAATGAAGATAATGAAAGATTCCTGAACTAATTCTCTTGAAACATGTTTGATATTGTTTATATACTAGAGTTGTTCACGATCTTCTGCTACTTCATGTGATATATTTTGCAGGAATTTTACAAGTTTTTGCCTGAGCATGGTCTTGCGAGTAGTAATATAATCCATGAAGCAGAATTATACAAAACAATGAGTGAATTTTCTTTTTACGATGGTCGCGTTTCCGGAGTAATCTTTGCAGATGTCGATGAAGAACACCGAGCATTGCTACAAAAAGTTAGCAAATAATTTTAGAATTGTTTGATTAATTCTCAATTTAAAGTGAAATTCCTACTAAATTGGTTGTTTTTACAGATGTTTGAACTTTTCGCATATTCGGATTCTCTGTATCCTAATCTTTTTCCCGGCTGTCGGAAAATGGAAGCGGAAATCGTGCGCATCGTTGCGTCACTTCTTCATGGTGGGCCTGGTTCTTGTGGAACAGTTACTTCCAATGATACAGAAAGCAATATGTTGGCATGTTTTGGTGACTGTTTTTCTTCACTTCCCAAAAATCAGTGTTGTATTAAATGTTTGAGATCTTATTATTTTTTGTTATATTTGGGAAAGTATACGCGTAATTTTTGTATTTTTTTTACACAATGTAATGTGACGATATCAATTTCCTTATGACGGAGAAACGCAATTGTCAGAGTTCTAAACTTTTTTTCTATTCAGTTTGAATCTGTGCTACTTAGCAGGGAGGCATAACTTAAAAATGGAAATATATAGAGAAAAAGCATACATTGCCTTTAGATATTTTGTGTAACTTGCTCCAACATTTCAGCTTATCGGAATCGCGCTTTTGTTCGTGGAATCAGGCATCCAGAAATGTTGGTACCGATAACTGCTCATGCTGCATTCGATAAAGCAGCGAAAGTATTACAAATGCGTATTCGCCATATTCCCGTTGATAAAAACCAGCGGGTTGATGTAGGTGCGATGAAACGCGCTATCAATAATGAAACTTGTATGGTATGTTTGTTAATAATTTTCTGAAATTCAAACCCACGGGTTTTTTTGTCATGATTCAACAGATTTAAATATATGCCTTGTATTTTACACTTTTCTATTTATATGTCTGATTTATTTTGTTCTAGCTTGTAGCATCAGCTCCGAACTATTCATTTGGTACTATCGACAACATTGAAGCGATTTCTGAGGTGATTTTTGCATTCTTTGTAAAATTCTTGCAATCGAGTAGGGGCAATCGAGTAAATGATTTAGGATATTTATTGTTCCAACTTTATATTTAAGTTTAAATGCCCATTCCAAATTATTCTTCCGATTCAAAATCGCAGATTAGATAAAATGACTGAAGCTCTCTTTTATTATTATCATTTTGATTTTGATGAGAACTAATATTAACTGTTCATTAATTTAGTTCTTAATATACGATGCTTAATCACTTCATAATTCCGAACTGTTAGAAGATCAGTGGTTATTAATTTCAGCTGAGTCAACGATACGGCATTCCTTTGCATGTTGATGCGAGTCTTGGTGGTTTCATCCTGTCCATCATGGAACGATGTGATTTTGCAGTTAAATCGTTCGATTTTCGTGTACCTGGTGTTACATCGATTTCTTGTGATGTCCAAAAATATGGTTTTGCTCCGAATGGTAATTTAACCTTTCTCTTTATTTCTGCTTTTTACGACATTCCAAAATTTAAATCATTTTTTCTGTCCGAATAGCTATTATTTTCACTGTATTTGTCAGTTCATCACAAAAATTGTGTCTATTAGGTACATCACTGATATTGTATCGCGATTCCTCCTTGCTTCATCACCAGTATTTTTGCAACAGCGAATGGCCTGGTGGCATATATATGACTCCTACTTTAGCTGGTAATAGAGATGGATGTGCAATAGCTTTAACATGGGCTACTTTACTTTACAACGGAAGACAAGGGTAAGTAAAAAGTTACCTGTTAACCAACAGCTGTTTATTTGTGTACGTTTCTGTAATCTATTGGAGAAATTTTTTTTTGAAACCTGAAATCTTTCTTTTTTTATTATGGAGCCGATTGCTAGTGATGATTTTACGTTAATTGTATGTATATGTAATTGTGGTGCACACATTTCCACGAACTTAACGGTGTGTTTGAATTATTCTGTTCATCGCATTCTAAAATATAAGTGCTTTGTGCCACATGACTGTTGACCCAGTTGATAACAAACAAAACATCAGTTGAAGATTTTTTGGCAATTTTTAGATTCTATATTTTTGGCTTAGTTTTGAATTTTAAGAATTATATAATTTATTTAAAAATTTTACAGTCTTGATCTTCAGCTATACAGAACGAATTGAGGCAATTATCAATACAGTGCGTGAAATACGAACCGGCATTGAAAAATGTCCGCACATACAACTGTTATGTGAATCAGATGTTGCAACTGTTGTGTTTACTACGAGGGGGCTCAATGTTTACGCCTTAGCGGATCGTATGAATAAATTAGGATGGGTTTTGACTACTCTTCAAAATCCACCTGCGTAAGTAACTATAATTAACTTTACCCAATTTATGAGTCAAAGAATCCAGATGTTCAGGTATTCTTTGCAGCTTTACAGCTCGAAATCATTTCATTTCTACTTTTATAATGTGTAATTTGCTTATGTATTCTTTTAGAGTTAATATATGTGTTACACTGAATCACACGAAATCAGGTGTTGTGGATAATTTCATTCGCGAATTGAACATGGCATGCGAAGATCTTGTGTTAAATTCTGAATTCAGTCAACAGTCAAGAACTGCTGCGATCTATGGTCAGTATCATTTCAAAAAAGAAATTTTCTTTTGATTTTTTGTGAGTTAAGTTATATTTGATCGATAATTTTTTGTCAAATAACAAATCATCTTCAATATTTTAGGTAAGATATTGTTGAAGGCATTACTGATGTATATTAGTTTCTCAGCTTTTTTCGCTATTTTATTCTTTGTTTATTGTTTTCTAGGTATGGTATCTGCTGTACCAGATCTGGTAGAGGAAGTTTCTCATATGTATCTTGATAGCTGCTATGCAATGCCTTTACCACCAACTGGTCGTACACTGAGTGTTGAGGGACGGAAAAAAAGCCTCATTCCAGATTAAATTTCATCGATTTCTAAAAATAAATAGAATATGTTCCAGGAATATCCTAGCTATAGCGAAATAATTTTAAATTATGTAATGAGATTAAGAAAATATATTTCATCGTTACTTTATGCAGATTATCATCATTTTATGCTATTATTTGTAGTGAAATCTTCAATATTTTCTGTAGATATACTGCAAATAGAAATTGGAAGTGGTAATATCTTGGACACGAATCAGTATTTACAGAACTTCTCATCATTAGATGATTGTCCCACCTAAACGATCAACTTCAAGGTTCAGATTGTATTATTTTATCTCTTATCAATTTTCAGTACTGCTTTTCCCTTTTTCTCATAAATTGATAGTGTAGACGATGAAACAAAGGGATTTTGTGTCTTTTTTCTTTTGCGTTATCATTTGTGACGTGCACTGCTTAATATATCTCTTTAAAATTATTTTAGTTTTAATAAGAGTGATTATGTTTTGTTTTTTGCACAGAATGCCATTAATGGGATGAAGAATTTCCTAAAATTTTAGATCTTTCGTTCATGTTTTAAATGTTTTAAAAAATTTGATATTTGGTTTCTGATTCTGATATGCATATTATTTCACACCCATCTTTTTTTTTTTTTCTTTTTTTTTCATATTGGATATACCAGTTAAATACATTTCGTAATTCTGTTACATCTTATTTAGTGGATGATCACAAAGATCATGCGGGTTGCTTATTTCCGTTTGCCCATCTGTTCGTACATATGTTTTCCAAAATTCCTAGTAGAGATGAAATGAAATGATCGATTCTGAGTCATCCACTTTATTCGAAGGAAAATCCTATTGTAGTATAGTTGTGTTTATCTGCTTGTCTGCCTTTAGCCAGATAGTATAATTATATCTAAACAATACTTTGAAAAGGCGTGCTAGTTGCCAAAAATGTTAAGAAGAGTAGATATGATCATACTGTTTCAGCTGAAACTATTTTCCGATTTTATTTAAACATTTTACATTGGTCAATTTTTCAATGTGGAAATTGTGATTCTTCGAACTTCAAATATCATCATTTGTGTATATTTCAACTAGTTTCTGATGATATTCTGTTAGATTTATTGTTTCTTTGAAATTATAGCATGATCTGTGTAAAGCATTTACTAAATTGCGGAAGTTTCTGGAGGAAGATATTCCTCACTGATATTATTATAGTTTATATACGCCTGCTAGCTTGGCGTATGTAGAGTCTTTTTTTTTTTTTTTTTTTTTGAAGTTGTGCTGTGTTCACAGTAATTTTAAATTTAACGACAAAAGATACTTTATTTCTTAATATTATTTTCATGTTTGCATGCTTACTTTGCCAAGTTTTCATTATACTCGAGTAAATAATTTATTTACGTTTAGTTCATTCACTAATTTGCTGCATATAACTGAAAGATATCTGTTTTGAATCTATTGGTTATGAAATATGCTATTATTCATAGCAGCCGCTGTCGGATTTTCTGCTTATTTCGCGATTTCGGGCTAAAATGTACTTATTCGCTTTATGTCAATAATGGGATTGTTCTTTTAAAACGATTGGGCTCAGATTTAATCGTCAGAACAACATAGCTTTGCTACTGGAAATATCACTGAGGTCGATGATGTATTTTCGCATGCATAATTAAAGGATGTTGAGTAATATTTTAGGTAGATGGATGTAGTTATTGATTGGTGGATTTCCTTTCGATTTGTAAAGTTGCTGTTTCTAAATAGCACTGTTATTTTATATTGAAGGATTTTTCTATGAATAGAGTTTATGTTCAAATATATGACCTTTAATTCAAATTGCGCATGAAGTCTTTCGCCGGATAATGAGGACGTCTTTTAATGATTTCAGATTTGTTCATGTTTTGAACAGTATACCATTGTTCATTCCTTCTGAGATATATACGTTCTCATGAGATTATGCGATTTCCTTAAAATTCTAGTCCAAATTCAATAATTTTGATAATCGATCTAGATTTAAATAAGTTGAAATATTTGAGAACTGCTGGCAATTATGCAGCATTTCTTGGGCAATTTTTCCGATTCCTATTTTTCCGATTCCTATGTTGCATTGGCATTTACAAGGAAATTTTTTCTATGTCGGCACAAAAAAATTTCTCATTAGCAACGAGCGCGTACGTAATAACCGGAAAGCTTGAACCATATTTAAAATCTATGATTCAGGTTTTCAAGCTATTAAAAAGAACTAATATTAGCGGTTATTATAATATTCCAGGTTAACGATAGTACGATGTTCATATGGATTTATTGCTAACATTTTATGCAGCGGCAGCTGTTCTTTTCGTTCTTTTAACCCTTTTTATAATCACTTTGCTTATCCTCAGTTGTTTTCATATTCTCAGGTGATTTTCGTTGAAATTTATTTTTTAATCTTTTTTGAATCTTAAAGGGACCAGCGGAATGTTTGAAAAAATAAAGTTTTCTTAAAAACTGTATGTTTTATTTATATTTTATTTTTTCTGGATTTTTCATTTTCTTTACATTTGCACATGTATATCTTATTCAGGAATCATAGACTTGCGTGGAAAAGCTCAGTCAGTTCGTCGAATCTGGTACCCAGATCGTTGGATATGGTGTTCGATGGCATTATCGAACAGGCATTATTTTCATGTATTAGCTGATTGACGTAAAAATCATTTTGAAAAGTTATTATTAATTGAGTTTCACTGCTTGAGTTGTGAAAATAAAACAATCATACTATCAAAATTTTTTATTTAGGAAGTCATAATGTTAATATAAAAGAAGTTAAAAACTTTCAGATTGATGTGGACAGGATAATAAGTCGTCGTCAGGAAAGAATAGCAGAATCTGTCGAAAAAACTAATAAAAACGAAGATCGCACGAATCCATTAGAACATATTGATAATGATACGGCAACTGTACTTGCTGTAGATCAGTTGTTAGACACTTCATTTCTTATATCCGATGAGGAACTTGCCTGCTATGCACCACCTGTTGATATGAAGATTGTTGCCGCTCGTAGAGATCATGTTTGAGGGCACGGGTTTTATTTTAATGTTTATATATGCTTAATTTACTTTAAAAATCAAAGCAGGTCAATCCATAAAAGGAAGCTGATTCAGCAGATCAAATTTGTCTTGTTATCAATGAGAAGTTATTTGCTACTTTTGTTAAGTTAATTTACTGCTTTTGCTACTTCACTGTCTTCCTTGTACTTTTTTTTCTGAGATATATTTGTAATAAATCCATGTTTATTATAGAGAAGGACTGATGAAATTTCGCAAGATGAATGCATGATGCAATTTTTGATCTTTTCATCCTTATTTGTTCAATGAATATTTTATAGATATTACGTAAGATATGCAGACCAAAACCTTTTTTTGGTTGTTCTGCTATTTGTTAACATTTCGACAGATTTGTTTGGAAAATTTTCACTCGGATAACAATCGCATATCATTTATTGTTTGTATAGGTGTACATAATTGGTGGATACTGATGTCTTCAATTTTGAAATAAATCCAATTGCTAATATTTTCATAAAATTTGACTTAGAAAGTTCATTGTAGTGTGGGGATGATTACTATGAGAACGCGAAAATGTAATTTGCTTCTGCTCAATTCCAGAAAAATATTATTACGGATAGTTAAGGCAGATGATTTAGGAACTGCTTAAAGAATGAGTTGAGATTGAAATAGGGAAAGAAATCTTGTGGCTACATTGTATTGGCTGTATAATTCTGGTTAATCTTGATGATATACACTGCTGATCGCGCCGATGGAACCAGATTTGAGAAATTAAGAAAGGAAACATTGCATGCGAGCATCTTTAGCAAGGGTTTTGTAACATAATAAGGTCTGAAAATTTTTTTTTAGATAAGCATAAAAGAAACTAACATATTCAGCAATATGAAGTCTCGTCAATTATAACGTGTACGCTATTCTGCATGAATATAATAAATCCTCTTTAAATTTTTAAGAAATTTTAAGAGAATTTTTTATTCTCTTTTAAGAGAATTACACGTTTCTTCAACCATTCGTTTGTTTATTTCAATACCATCAATATGTATCTTGTCTAGCTTTGAAATTGATAATTTTTAAATCTAAACGATTATCGAATATCAGGCTGAAATTACATTTGTAATAAGGATCATTAACATGCAACAAATCTTTGAAATATTGATGAGTTAAGAAATCTCGTCATTTTCAATCGCTGAAGTTTTTTTGGAATGTTTTACATTTTCCAAAAGAAAAATTTTTATTGCACGGATAAGTTCAATATTATTATCAAAATTCACGTCTACTAAATGTTTTCTAGTGAATAGCGTCCATTAGGATAGATTCTCAGATCTTCAAAAAGATACGCGCTTATAAATTGTGATTAAATCAAAGAATGCAAATGTTTGAAACTTTATTCATACGTTTATTTAAATAAGATTCTAAGACTCGCAAAATAAGATTCTATTGCATGAATCAAAACATATGAGCTTATAAACACTATGAATTACATATTTCATGAAATAGTGTGGCACGTTGAAATAAACTGCTCCAAATTTCTAAAAAATTTAATTTTCTAAGAACTATGGGATAAAGAGAAAGAAGATGTAAAAAAATGTTGCAGAGGATGATAATAAAATAATACTGCAATTATGTTTTTATGATACGGAATGGATTATAATTCTTGATTTCATATGTCGACTATGACTATAATGTAAAAAGAACTCAAAAATTTTCGAATAAATTTTATAAATGTATAATTTTCCTTTCTTAATGATGAATCGACGATTTTCACACAATTTATCATCAACAATCATAAAATTATATCTAAATTTAATCGATGACGAATTGATTCTACAGTAATAAATTGTCGATGTCTATTGCACAGGAGGAATGCTTCATACTGTAGCAAACAAGTGAATATTTTTTGATCAGTTTCGTCAGCAAATTTTGCAACCTTTGATCACTGTCATCAATTTCATGGCATAATATTTTACGAAACTCTGATAAAAATTTTGTGAATGTTATACAATAAATGTAATATTCTTAAAATATTATGTCAAATAAGAAGGCAATGTATGGCGTCATTAACTGCTTTTAAAATGCATAATTCAAAAACTTCTGTACTGCAAATAATATTCAAAATACTAGAAATCGGTCAATGATTTTATGCTAATAAAATACAGAATTTTGAAACTAAAAGAAATTTGCAGAATTCTGTGTTTATAATTTTCGGTAAACAAATTTGAAGACATATTTCAGTATGGTTGGCATTTCCCTGAGCTTACAAATTATATTTTAAAAATTCTAAGTACAATATTACAACGTAAAACTACACATTTTTGAAAAAAAAAAAAGTATTAAGGAATTCCAGGGCTTTCCAACAAATACCTGAACAAAAATAATAATTATAACAGCAAGAAGGAAGTGAAATATTCTAATGTCTATTGCGAATTGTAAGGATTCATCAATAAAATGCATCTAAAAAACTCGGCTGAATTCTTCTCGATATATAAAGTTCTAATTGATTATAAACTAAGAATAATCATCGGATTCAAAATAATAATTCAAGCAAAAATAGAAAGAGCCGATAAGATTTGTTAGTTGCCTGGTTCAAAATACTGTTCAATACTTATCGTTAACACAATAACACTTTTTTCCATTGAATTATTCGAAGCCGATTTGAGGTAATGATTTTTTTTTTTTTAAGTGCTACAATTAAAAATAATGAAAGAAGTTGAAATAGATAACTAGTAAACAGCTCTTCAATGAGAATTCAAATTACGAGAAATACTATTCTATCCAAAGATGAAGAGCGGACAGTAATACGTTCAAAAATTTTATGTAATAGAAAAAAAAAAAAACCTTTCCCCAAAACGGCTTTCGAAAATTTCAATGGAAAAAAG